>CM072924.1:186655449-186735449 GCA_036971965.1 Nyctalus aviator | reverse complement strand
GCGGGCTCAGTGCCGGCCTGTGTCTCCCCGGTGGAACGTGGAGCATCTTCGCTGTGCTGCCCTCCTCTTTGGTGACGTGTCTTACGGTTGGTGGCCCATTATTTTATTTTATTTTATTTATTTTTTAAATATATTTTACAGAGAGGAGGAAGGGAGAGAGATAGAGAGCTAGAAACATCGATGAGAGAGAAACATTGACCAGGTGCCTCTTGCACACCCCCTACCGGGGATGTGCCCGCAACCTTATTTTATTTTTTATTGATTTTTTACAGAGAGTAAGGGAGAGGGATAGAGAGATAGAAACTCGATGAGAGAGAAACACCCCCCACGGGGACATGCCCACAACCAAGGTGCATGTCCTTGACTGGAATCAAACCCGGGACCCCTCAGTCTGCAGTCTGACGCTTTATCCACTGAGCCAAACCAATAAACCTGCTGGCTTTGGCTTTTCTGTTGTTGTTAAGGTGTAAGGTGCTTGGTGTGTTTTGAACAACAGTGCTTTATCGGACGGGTCTTCCCGAACAGCGCCTCCTGGGCCGGTCTTTCCTCTCTGACGGCTCGCTGTCAGAGCAGAGGGGCTGGTTTCCGGGCAGCGCGGGCTGTCCGGCTGTCCGTGATTCCTCCACGGAGCGTCTGAGCTTGAGCGGCGGCCGCCGCCGAGGCTGTGAAGGCTTCTCCCTGTGGTCTTCCCGGAGTGAGACGCGCCGGTGGCTTTTCATTACTTCCTGAAGGTACCTAGAGTTCAGTGCGTTGAAGAACTTTGCTGTAGAAAGACAGATTTTTTTTTTTTTACTCTAAATTTCATTCCTTCTGAGGATTGGTCTTTATCCCAAAGCCAGCTTCTGATGGAATTAAGTTAGACAATTCATGGCATGTCTACATAAAACCTGTGCCTGCAGGTTTTGGTGTGACGTTGGAAGGAGGGGGAATCGGTGTGAGACGCACGGGCACGTGCTCTCCGGCCCGCCCCCCGGTGGCCTGGCCTCCCCTCGGGCCGCGCCCAGGCGGCCAGCTGAGCCCGGAGCCGCTGCGTCTCGGTCCGGAAAGGGGTTTAGTGCCCTCAGATGTGCACGCTGACTTCACAGCGATAATCGGCTGTTTATTGAAAAGGAAAAGTAGCTCAATGTGAGGTTCTAATACCTTAGAAATGTGAGGCATGTGGAATCGCTGTTTGGATTAAGGAACACTGCATTGTTCCTAAAATGGTTTTCACCCTGAAAATAAACTTCTCCGGGCTTCTCCTTGGACTTTTTTTTTTAAAGTGAATTTGCAACATATATATATATATATATATATATATATATATATATATATATATATATTACTGATTTCAGAGAGGAAGGGAGAAGGGAGATGGAGAGAAACATCAAGGCTGAGAGAGAATCATTGGTCAGGTGCCTCTTGCGTGCCCTCTACTGGGGATGGAGCCTGCAGCCTGGCATGTGCCCTTGACTGGAATCGAACCCGGGACCCTCAGTCCGCAGGTTGATGCTCTAACCACTTAGCTGTTGAGCTTTTCCTTTGTCATGAGCACACATCTATTTGTATAGTGAAACTGTGAGGTTAGAAGGGGAAACATTCATTGCAGTCTATATTATAGAAAGCAAGCGGCCGTGACACCATAATGAATAATGGCCAAAGAGCGGTCACCAGCAGATGCGTGGAGCATCTCTCGGTCCCTCCCCCCCCACCCCCACCCCCACCCTGGGAGCCGCTGTCGGCAGAAGGCTGGCTCAGGCTCACGAGGCTGGGATCACAGTGAGGCTGGCAGCCTGCGGGCGGGCAGGGTGGCGGGTGGGTGGGCTCGGTGAGGCGGGCGGGGAGAGGCACACGTGGGTGAGCGGGGCTGTGAGCTCGGGAGGCCAGCAGAAGCGCTGGGCTTCCCGTGGCTGAATGATGAGGAGAGACTAACAGGTTCAGCGAGCCGCACTGCGGCCCCCGTGGCGGTCAGTGCCTCTGCCCCTGGGCCTCCCCCAGGCCTCCTCTCGGCCGCAGGTTCCGTGGGGCCTCGGCGGGACCATGAGCTGCCAGGCGGTTTGCCACGGGGCCGATGGGCCGGGGGGCTGATGGGCCGGGGGCCGATGGGCTGGGGGGGCCGGTGGGCCGGGGGGCCGGTGGGGTGGGGGGGCCGATGGGCTGGGGGCTGATGGGCCGGGGGCCGGTGGGGTGGGGGGGGGCCGGTGGGGTGGGGGGCCGGGTATGTGTGGGGTCTTAGGCAGCAGCCACACTGGCGCTCTGGAATCGGCCTCGGAGAGCGCTGGGCCAGGTTCCCGTCACCATTTAACGCTCAGAGCTCCTCAGAGGCGTCCGGAAACGCCAGGGAAGCCCTGTGCTCCCCGCCTGCTGGGTCAACCTTCGTGTGGGCGACAGGCTCAGCCTGGGAGCTTGGAGCGCATGTGGCTGAGGTTCGCGAGGGCTGCAGGGTGGGGGTGGGGGTGGGGGTGGAGATAAGGGTGGGGGTGGGGGTGGGGGTGGGGGTAGGGGTGGAGATAAGGGTGGGGGTGGGGGTGGGTGGGGGGGGGGTAGGGGTGGAGATAAGGGTGGGGGTAAGGGTAGGGGTGGAGGTGCGGGGTGGGTGGGGGGTGGCGGAGGCATGGGGTCAGCTGGACGGTGGATGTTCCCCTGAGCTCAGAGAACCAGCTCTGGAGGCCTGCATCTTGGTGTGCCGGGTGGGGGGTGCAGGCTTCCCAGGAGAATGAGCAGCACTCACCACCAGGGATATTTTTCCCATTGATCTTTAGAGAGAGTGGAAGGGGGAGGGGGAGGAGGACAGACGAGGAAGGAGGAGAGAGAGCGACAGACAGACAGACATTGACATCAAGTGGTTGCCTCCCACCTGTGCCCAACCAGGGCGGGGGTTGGACCTGCAGCCCAGGTATACCCCGCGGACCCTTCGGTGCACCGGCCGCCGCTCTAACCACTGATCCGCCCGGCCAGGGCCGTGGGTTTTAGTTCAGGTCAGTGCCGTTCCCCACACGCGTCCGTGCGTGTGTCCCTCTCAGGCGTGCAGGGTTGTGGGACGGCCGTCGTTGATGCTGGCACATCGTTAAAGACGGGGTCTGCGGCGGCGGAGAGCGTGCTGTCTCTGTCGGCCGCAGGACGTGCTGTGAGGGAAGGCCCGTCCCCGCGCCCGGGCTGCTGGGCGTGAGTGGTCACCGCGGTCCGTCTCCCGCTCGCCGCCCAGCGTCCCGGCGGGCGTTCGAAAGGACAGAGGCAGCGTTTTCCCGGGAGCGATGGAGAGCCCGCCAAGGCTCCGATGGCTGTCCGGCCGGTGTGAGACGGCCGAGGGGGCACCCCAGCCCGGTCTCCGGGCGGCGGGCGCAGGATGGAGAGGGTGACGCCTGGGGTGACAGTCCTGTGAGGCTGACCTGGCCTCTGCCCCCCGACAGGGTGTGGGTGGGAGCCCGGCCCGTGCCTATGAGGCCTGTGCCTACATCCGCCGGGGCCCCCACCCCCACCCTGCTCGGGCTCAGGACTCCATAAGCACATCATTGCTGCCTGCAGGGCGCAGCAGGGGAAAGAGCCCGGCCGGTGTTGCTCAGTGGTTAGAGCGTTGGCTGCGGCCTGAAAGGTCCCAGGTTTGATTCCGGTCAGGGCACAGGCCCAGGTTGTGACAGGGCGTGCAGGAGGCAGCCGGTCCATGATTCTCCCTCATCACTGATGTTTCTCTCTCTCTCTCTCACTCTCTCTTTCTCCCTAAAATCAATAAAAATGTGTATTTTTTAGAAATGGGGGAAAGAAAACCCGAGAGAAAAGGGCTCGGTGGGGCAGCAGGTGGAGGGACCCGGGAGCTGAGGGCGTGGGAGGCCAGCCCGCTGCCTGAGGCCGCCAGGCCCGCAGCCCCGGGGCACCTGGCACGGAGGGGCCAGCGGCCTCGCTCCCGCGGAACCGTTCAAACAGCCCTCTGTGCCCGGCCAGCCCGGCCAGCCACCCGCTGAGGCATTAAAATCGCAGAGGCACCCGAGCCGGCAGCGAGCGCTCCGAGCCGGCGCCCCCCCCCCCCCCCGAACACGGGACACTTTCCACGCCGCGTCTCCGTCCCCTCCCGTTCCGCGCGCTCACCCGCCCGCTGGGCCTTTCTGTGGTTTCGCACAGCGTCCCCGGCGGAGGCAGGCTTTCATGGCCACAGTCGGCTGCAGCCTTTTCTCATTCACAGGGAGCCGCCGTGTCTGACGGGGAGAAGCAGCGCCCCCGCCCCCGAGATCCTGCTGGAGGTTTCCGGGGCCTCCCTCCCGTTAGAGGGAGGGCGGAGGGTGGCTGGTGGGCGGTCCTGGGTGGAAAGGGAAGATGGGGACCGTGCGGGCAGGCGGCCAGAGAGCCGCGTGGCCAGGCGGGTCGGAACCAGCACGCGGTCAGCAGCACCAAGCGGGTCCGCCGGGCGTGCCGTCCGGGCTGCGCGTGTGGACTCCGGCGTCGCCTCAGCGGCCGCGCCCCCACGGAGGGACAGACAGACAGGACGCCGCCCCCAGAGGGGCCCGCGGAGCCCCCCGCCCCGGCTCCGCCCTCCGGAAGGTGACCCAGCTGGTCCCTGTGTTGGAGTCATCAGCGTGCTTTCTGATGGCATTGTAACTGCTTCCCGCGGAGGGGGGGGTGCCCTCACGTGGCCTCTGCAGCGCGTGTGCCCGGCGTGTGCCCGGCGTGTGCCCGACGTGTGGCTGGCGTGTGCCTGGCATGTGGCTGGCGTGTGGCTGGTGTGTGGCTGGCGTGTGGCTGGTATGTGCCCGGCATGTGGCTGGCGTGTGGCTGGTGTGTGGCTGGTGTGTGGCTGGCATGTGCCTGGCGTGTGGCTGGCATGTGCCCGGCATGTGGCTGGCATGTGGCTGGCGTGTGGCCGTGGCCCCAGAGCAGACAGATGGATGCTGGGCCCGGGCAGCGGGCGCCCTCCCGCCCAGGGCTCCCTCCTGCCGGGAGGCCCCCACTCCCCGCGGGGCTGGCCAGGGCCCAGCCTGGCGCTCTCCCTGACACAGCGGATCGGGCTCCGCAGGGACGGCCTCCCGCACGGCCGGGACCGCCCTGGCTCAGCGTGCCGGGCAGCCGGGGCTCCGGCCGGCAGAGCGGGCGGGCAGAGCGCCGGGCTGTGCGGGACCCGCACCGCAGCCTCCGGCCCGGCTCCCGCTCCCGCCTCTGCGGGCGAGAACCCCCTCCCCAGGGCCCAGGCCCAGCGGACAGGCGCCCGGCCCTCGGCCCTCGGCCCTGGGTGTCACCACATCACCCGGGGCCCCGGCCGTGCTCTCGGTGAGGGTCTCAGCCCTCCGCCCTCAGACAGGCCCTCCGGAGGCCCAGGTGCCGGCCTGCGGAGGGGCGGAGGGGGCACGCGGAGCGGCCTGTGTGACGCCGATGCTCGGTGTCTGGAGGGCGGCGTGGGCACAGGGACGGGTGCCCGTGCCCTCTGTCGCCTCGGGGTCAGGCGGCTGCCCTCGCCCCCTCTGGCGAGGTCTGTGTCTGAACGTTGTGGGAGCCGTCGGAGCCGGGGCCGGCAGCCGGGACCCAGGCAGCTGGGACCCAGGCAGGCGGGAGCTTTGCCTCCGGCTGCCGGGCCGTCGGCGTGGCCCCGGGCTGCTCAGACGGAGGGCTGGTGGGTCCTCGCCGGGCGGGGGGCACGGGACTGGCCCTCGCCACCTGCCCGGTCCTCGTCCTCCGGGACCCCGCTGTCGCTCCGCGTGCCCCCTCCGCCCCTCCGCAGGCCGGCCGCCCCTAGGCCGGCACCTGGGCCTCCGGAGGGCCTGTCTGAGGGCGGAGGGGCTGAGACCCTCACCGAGAGCACGGCCGGGGCCCCGGGTGATGTGGTGACACCCAGGGCCGAGGGCCGAGGGCCGGGCGCCTTTTGGGGACGATGTTGAGCTTTCACTCCTTGGCCCCGAGTGGCCTGGGCAGCCTGGGCGGCCCTGGGAGGCCCCGGGTGGCCCTGGGAGGCCCTGGGCGGCCCTGGGAGGCTCTGGGTGGCCGGGAGGCTCTGGGTGGCCGGGAGGCTCTGGGCAGCTCTGGGTGGCTCTGGGCGGCCCGGGCGGCCCTGGGAGGCTCTGGGCGGCCTGGGTGGCCGGGAGGCCCTGGGTGGCCCTGGGCGGCCTGGGTGGCCCTGGGAGGCCCTGGGCGGCCTGGGCGGCCCCGGGTGGCCCCGGGTGGTCCTGGGAGGCCTGGGTGGCTGGGAGGCTCTGGTTGGCTCTGGGCGGATCGGGCGGCTCTGGGCGGCCTGGGTGGCTCCGGGTGGCCCCAGGTGGCCCTGGGAGGCCCTGGGTGGCCGCAGGAGCCTGGCACACAGCCCTTGGTTCCCTTTCCTTTCAAGTTGCAACAGGAACATTTCAGAGTTCTGTAAAACGAGGTCTGCCCCCGGGAGCCGCCCTCTGCTCCCCTCCCCTCCGCTCCCCTCCGCTTCCCTGATGGGAGAGAGGCCGCCCACGGGGAGTGGGACTCGGGTGCGGGGTGGGCGGAGTCTCTCTCCTATCTGGGCCTGCTCTGACAGCCCTGCCTCTGCTCTGAGGCCAGTGTAGGCACAGGACGCACCTGACTGCAGAGCCGTGGCCCCTTCCCTCCTCTGCAGCCGCCCGTGGGCACCGGCAGGGACCCGTCCTGGGGTCGCAGCTCGGCCGCCCCACCTAGGTGAGGGCAGGGCGAGGATGGGCACCACAGACAGATGGTCACTGCAGTGCTGTCCTCACAGCGGGATGGCGGAGGTCGCCTGCCGCTGAGGGAGGAGGAGCTGCGATCCCAGGGGATGGGGCCCAGCTTCTCTTCCAGATCCCAGCTTCTCTCCCAGGCCAGCTTCTCTACGAGGCCAGCTTCTCTCCCAGATCCCAGCGTCTCTCCCAGATCCCAGCTTCTCTCCCAGACCCAGCTTCTCCCCCAGATCCTAGCTTCTCTCCCGGACCCCAGCTTCTCTCCCAGATCCCAGCTTCTTCCCCAGGCCCAGCTTCTCTCCCAGGCCCAGCTTCTCTCCCGGGCCCAGCTTCTCTTCCAGATCACAGCTTCTCTCCAAGATCCCAGCTTCTCCCCCAGATCCCAGCTTCTCCCCGAGGCCCAGGTTCTCCCCCAGATCCCAGCTTCTCCCCCAGATCCCAGCTTCTCCCCCAGGCCCAGCGTCTCTCCCAGGCCCAGCTCCACATATTTATCACAAAACCACAGCTGTGTACCTGCTGCCAGGCCTGACCGCTTCCTGACCTTTGTTGGTGCAGGGAGCAGGGTTCCGAGGTTGGAAGGAAGTGACTTCGCTGTTTAATGACGACGATGAGCAGCACCTGCTGGGAAGATGCAAGTCTCCCAAGTCCAGGGGGTAAGTCCCTGCGGGGAGGGGGGACGCGGTCCGCAGACAGGCCAGGCCCCAGTGGGTGACCCCTCGTCTCGGCCCCCCGCACCCCTCCCTCCTGGTCACGTGGGACAGCAGGACCGGTCAGGTGGCACGGAGGGCTCCTCCCCTGGTGTCTGGGGCGGACGGGGCGCTGATGGGGCTGCGGGAAGGCCAGGAGGCAGCCAGCCGGCAGGCGGAGGAGCGGGGAGCTGCAGACCAGCGTCCACCTGAGCCCTGAGCCCCGAGCCGCCTCGCTTCACGGGTGGGTGTCGCTGGGATCCCCTTCTTCCCGGGAGGCGGGTCCCGCACGGCAGTGCCCTGGGCATGGTCTCCCAGGCCGTGTGCTGGCTGGGTCCTCGGACCCCGTGTGTCGAAAGGCATTCTCCCCGATGGAGTCCGGGCCCTGGGCCCTGCCGCCGCTGGCAGGCGCGTAAGCCCCAGGCGTGTCTCCTGAGAACCGGCCCGCGTGCACGTCCACGTGTGGGTCTGAGACGCGGCCTCACACCTGCCAGCAGCAACCCGTGGGACGAGTTCTCCCTCTGACTTTGCTGTTTCAGGTTTTACATATTGATCGGCGTTAGCTTCCCACACAGCTTAGATGGTTTTAGAAAAAGAAACTTTATTTACAAAAATGGGTTGAATCTGAGGCCCCTGCACCCCCCTGCACCCCTCCTCTGTCCCCCGCAGAACCAGCTTACGGCTGAAGGAGGAGCTGAAGGCGGAGAAGAAGTCCGGGTTCTGGGACAATCTGGTGCTAAAGCCGAGCATTCAGCCCAAGAAGCCGGACGAGATCGAGGGCTGGGAGCCCCCGAAGCTCGTTCTCGAAGACGTGGCGGCCGAGTCGGGCGCCCTGAGCGACCAGGCGTCCCGGCCGGGCTGGGAGGAGGGGGCCAAGGGCGCCGGCAAGTACACCAGCCTGGCCGGCCCGGGGGGCGGCTCGCGCTGGAGCCTGCGCTCGGCCGGGAAGCTGGTCAGCATCCGGCGCCAGAGCCGCGGCCACCTCGCCGACAGCTGGGAGGAGCTGGAGTGACCGTCCGTGCCCGGCGCTGGCCCTGCGGCCGTGGCCCCGCGTGCGGCTCCAGCTCCTCCGCTCAGCGCCCGTGTGCCGTATCAGGGGTCTCCGTAGCCTAGCGAGTTCTTAGTCTTTCAGGTTAAAGAGAGCGGAGTCCACTCTGCCCACTTCCATCTCCCACATCGCAACACTGTGACCGCCTCCGGCCGGCACACCACGCCAGGCCACGCCAGGCCACGCCAGGCCACGCCGCGCCACGCCAGGCCGGGGTGTCTCCGTGTTTCTGACCTGGGTGCAGTTTTGGATGCTGCCCCACGGGGACCAGGTAGCACCTCCCTGCCGTCCTCAGCTGCATGACATGGTGACTCGGGCGTGGAACCGTGGGAGCGGACGGTGACATTGAACGTGGCCGCTGGGATGGACACACGCCGCGACGGCTCGCGTTTATCCTGGAAAATCAAGCTTCTTCTCAAATTAGACATCTGTCAGCAAATCAAATCCCAGAGAAGCGAACGCCACCTGCCGCCGGCAGACCCCCCTCCGCCCGCCGCCACCCTCCTCCGCCCCCCGCCCCCTGCCCCCTGCAGAGGTGGAGACGGTGCTGCGTGGGCTGAGGCTTTATTTCTGCTGCTGGGCTTTTAGACATCCATCTGTATTCCCTTCTGATCACAGAAAACCCTCAGTGCCTGCCCGCCCGCGGGTCACTGGACACTAGCTTTGCTGGGAAGCCGTTAGCTTGCTTGTGACAGGGCTGCCATGTCTGAATCACTGGAAGTGCCTCCTTCTAGAACGCCCACGGTGTCGTTTAAATCGAGATGCTGTGGGACCCCGAGGGCTGCGTCGGCCGCCGTGCGGGTTTTGTCCGTGGCACCGGGACGGTGGGCCAGGCCCCGGGCAGCCGTCCCGCTGCGGCCGCACACCCAGCCGGGCCGGTGGGAAGGACCGGTGGTTCCCGCACAGGAACCTCCGCTGCACTGCATCCCGGGAGGAACGTCCCGGCTGCTCAGGGCTCGCGGTGCTGCTCCCTGGCCAGGGCTCGGTCACTCCTGGGACCGGCCGCACGCCCCTGCCTGGAGGGTCAGAGCGTCCGTCTGTCTGTCGTCTGCCGAGCATCTGTCTGTTACCCCATCTGTGTTTTTCAGGAGAACAAGAAGTCTACAGGACGGAGCCTGGGCACCAACGTGCTTTCCGCGGTGCTGGGGCAGAGCCAGGCGTGGGTCGGGCGGGGACTGTAAACCACACGTTTGTCTGCGCACATGTATGCAAATGAGATGTTCTGGTGTGTGGGGTTCAGTGAAAATGGCTCTGTGGGTCTTGATATATTTATTGGTGTGCATCAGGGGAAAAATAGCCTACCAAAGCGATTGTTTGGGCACAGGTCGAGAGAAATTCGGTTTGGTTGGGGGTGTGTGTCTTGTTTGAATTCCGTGTACAGACAGCTGTGTGAAGAATGAGGTGTCCGCTCCTTCTAACGTTTTTAATACAAAATGATGGCTGCAGAGGATGCCCAATCCACCCTCATGCCGAGGTTTCAAGAAATAAAAGTGCCGTTTCTATCGTCCCTCGTCCTCGGCCTGTCACTGGCGCCCACTCACGGTCACTGCTCTCGCCTCAGGCTCGGGGCGCTTTAAAATGCGGACCACGTGTAGATGTTTCCTAAATAAACGACGGACACCGACCTGAGCTCGGCGAGCCGCCTCGCTGCTGTCTGCGTGCGGGTCTGTGCCGGGCTGCGGGGTTTTGAGTCTGTTGTTGGCGAGCTGGAGACCTGAGCTGCCTTCCAGCTCCCGCTGAGCAACAAGGAACATGCCAGTGGGGTGTCCTGTGGCAGCAGAGGCCGGGCCGGGGGGTGGGGCGCACTGCAGGGATGGGAGAGTTGTGAAGCCGTTTCCATGACAACAGTGACATCTCTAGGAAGCTAGTCTGTGCCCTGGGGGAGGAGTGGGAGCCTGGAAGGCTGCAGAAGGCGCTAACCAGACTGCGTACCTGAGCAGCCCCAGTGCAGGCAGGTGCAGGAAGAGGGCTCCTCCCGGGCACCGACTTCCCATCCCTGCCAGCTGCCCAGGTTGCAGGCCAAGCTGCCCCTGGAGTCACCGTCCTGGTCCTGCGGCAGGGAGAGCTGGGGGACCCCTGCGGCTCCAGGCAGGCGACCGCTCAGAGCACAGCAGAGGCTCTGACTTCACAGGAAGCCGTGTCTCGGGGTTTCCCGCTGCCCTCCGCCCCGGGCTCTGAGGGACTGATGACAATTACCGTCAGCGTGCGCAAGGCCCCGGTCAACGGCTCTCATCATCGACGTTTCCATTTCCCTCTCCCTCTCTCCACAATAAAAACACTTTAAAATAAACAGTATCCTAGCCCTCCGGCGTGGCTCCGTGGTTGAGCGTCGGCCTGTGAAGCGGGAGGATCTGGCTCCACTCCCCATCAGGGCACATGCGGGCCTGATCCCGTGTGGGCGTGCAGGAGGCAGTGATCAATGGCGCACACTGATGTTTCTCTCCCTCCCCTTGCTCTGAAACCAGCTGTGACAGTGCAGCTAGATGATTTAGTGTTTTCAGGAAAGCTGGCCCCCGGGAGAGGCAGGAGCCGCACTGCGCTGAGGTTCGAGCACGACGTTCCTTCAGAGACCAGGCTTCAAAGGCTCCCGCTGCTGCTGGCCCGTGGCCACTGAGCCAGGAACGCTGCTCCGAGCCTTCAAAGCTCAGCAGCGGAAGCTGGGGAGACCCAGGGGACCGGGCGGGCCAGGGCGGGACCAGGGTGAGACCAGGGGGCACAACCGGAGGCGGCCGTCCAAGTTCCTGTTCACGGAGATACGGCCTCACGGAGGAGGGCAGGGCGCTGCCTGCCGTTCACGGTCTCTCGCTGTGTGTTCGGAGGAGGGGGAGGCTGCTGCCTGTGCCCGGCCCGCAGGACGCACAGGAGCACGCAGCACGCTCACCCTGGCCGCTGCGGCCAGACTACACCTCTAGACACGTTTTCCAAAACGGACTTGCATTGTTTTGAAAATAAAACAATCTCTTAAAGGTTACAAAGGCTCAGATGTGTGTGAAATCACTCACTACGGTCTTGTCGGAGGCAAACCCGGGTCTGTCAGTAAACATGGTTTATTGTCTGGAAAGCAGTTCCCCACAGACGGCAGGCTGCCCGCTGCCGCTCGGCATGCTCAGTAGTCGTCCCTCCCAGGGCTCCGAGGTCCCAGACGCCGGCGTCTGTCCGGGGGCGCGGGCAGCACGGTGTGCGGCCACACCACCCCCACCGTCGCTGGTCACAGACACTGCACAATTCACAACTCAATCGCCAAACACCGGACAAACACACAAACATTCCCCTAAGGCAGTGGTCGGCAAACTCGAGATCAACAGTACGACAGCTGAGATTGCTTTCGAGACCAAAAACCAAGCTCTGCGCATGGCCACGAAGTTTCAGTTGCACTGTGTGCGCGCGCCCGCACGTGGTGTTTTGTGGGAGAGCCACACTCAAGGGGCCAAAGAGCCGCATGTGGCTCGTGGCCACGGTTTGCTGACCACGGCCGTAGGTCATTTGGTCACAGCCAGGGTGGCTACAATACATCTTAAGAAAAATAAATAATCTGCACAATGTATTTACAAGGACTGCTGGTTTTACCCCCCCACCCCCCAATTATGCAAAACCTGGAGGGTGTGACCATCAGCCGTCACTGCATTAGTGTCAGCTCTGCACGGCAGTGGCGCTCAAACCCAGGGCCTTTCGGACCGTATTGTAAGTAGGCAGAGGTGCGAGTTTTCAAATGCTCGGAGAAAAGACCTTCTTAGAGAAGGAGCGGACATGGTCTCACCGGGCTCCCTGGGCCCTCGAAGGGGCACACGGGCGCGGCGTCCCGCCCGGAGCAGGAGGCTGCCCGGGCAGCGGCTCGGCGGCAGCACCGGCAGAGGGTGCTGGCTGCTCTGGGCTGGGCGCCGGCCGGGCCGGCAGGTCGTGGGGAGGGCTCAGAACTTGAAGAGGTCGATGAAGTGCTGCGGGGACACGGGCGTGGAGCAGCGGTCAGGGTCGGTGGCCGTGCAGGGGTGTCCCGAGTCCTGCGGGAGGAGGAGAGGTCGGTCCCACAGGTTGGTTCCCAGCTGCCTGAGCATCCCAGACCCTCTCTGCGCCATGAGAGCCAAGACACTGGACACGCGTGCTCTCGGAGCAGAAACTCCAGCTCACGTGCTGGACGGACAGCGAGCCTGGAGCGCTGAGCCGCCTCTGCTCAGAGGAGACCCCAGGTTCCTGCCGCCCTCCTCAGCCACGCTCCCGGCCACGCCCTTGCCCTTGCCCTTGCCCATGCCCACGCCCCCATGGACCACCCCCACGCTCCCTTGCCCACGCCCCCAGCAACTGCAGGCTAGGACTGTACTTAGCAGGAAGAGGGGTTAGTGTGGAAAGTGGGGAATGTGGGAGACAAGTTGCCCACATTACAGGCAGCGCCTTCGCTGGGCCCAGCACCCCGGCGTCGAGCGGTGCCTCCACCTGCAGGCAATGCTGCGGACGCCCCTCGAGCTCCCCGAAGGCTGAGCCTCGCGCCAAATGCAGGACTCGGGCTTTTCCTGCAAACCTGGCATGGCGGCTGAAGGCACCAGGCCATGCCCTGGGCAGGCGGGCTGCGACGGGTGCGGGGTGCCCTGGCGGGCAGGCGGGTTAGTCCCGAGCAGGGGCGGTGTGAGTACCTGGAGCAGTAAAGCGAGGCGGCAGTCCTGGAGGTGAAGACAGGCCGGAGGAGAGCGGGAGGGAAAGGGAGAGATTAGAAGGCGGCTGGTGCGCACTGTGTGACAACAACTGAAAGGACCAGCAGGTGACGGGCTGGCGCCATGTCCGAGGCAGCTCCGGGCTCGCAGACGCCTTTCACTCCCCAGCCTCTGTCGGCTGCCCCAGGCTGCAGGGGGGCCCTGCCCTCAGTGTCCTCTCGCTGTCCCCGGAGACGGGAGCAGAGCCCATGGCCCGGGAGGGGAGCGGAGTGTGCGCCTAGCCGTCCGGCTCCTGTCTGTGCACAGGCTCCGCTCCAAGCGCAGGGGACTGAGGGGACCATCGCCCTCCCGTCTCCGCCTGCGGCCCAGCGCGGCGGCAGAGCTTCCTCCCCCCGCCCGCTCCCCGGTGCTGCAGCTCCCGGCGCTGCACGTGGCCGCGCAGTCTGGGCGGGACGCGCCACCAGGCCACAGGCACAGCCAGGCCCCCCAGGGCGGGGCAGGGGCCGCAGGACGCCGGCGGGATCACACAGCCTCTACGGTTTCACCGCTTTTTCCCGGTGAACCTCACAGGACACACACTCAGGGCAGAGCGTGGAGAGCACCGCAGGTGGAACGTTCATGTGCGAAGAAGGTAAAAGGCACTGAAGGCGGCAAGGGGAGTTCAGCCTGAGCGGGAGAGCCTGTCCTCAGAGGCGTCCGGGGTGTGGGGGGAAGAGAGTAGACAGGAAGGGGGTTCATCAGAGATGTCTGGGGGGGAGAGTGGACAGGAAGGGGGTTCATCAGAGATGTCTGGGGGGAGAGTGGATAGGAAGGGGGTTCACGGAGATGTGGGGGGAGGAGCAGACAGGAAGGGGGTCCATCTAGATGTCGGGAGGGGGGGAAGAGTGGACAGGAAGGGGGCCCATCAGAGATGTCTGGGGGGGAGAGTGGACAGGAAGGGGGCCCATCAGAGATGTCTGGGGGGGAGAGTGGACAGGAAGGGGGTCCATCGAGATGTCGGGGGGGAGGGGTAGCAGACGGGAAGGGGTCTCCGGAGACGGGCCGAAGGGGCTCGGGATGGGAGTGTTCCGGGCCAGGCTCAGGCTCCTCCCTGAAGGACTGGACTTGACAAGCACCAGAGTGGGTTAAGTTTGGCCACACAATGAGAAAATGCACGCGGGCTCGTGTGTGGAGCTCTGAGCAGAGGAGCGGGAGGCACGGGGACAGGCTGCCCGGAAACGGCTGAGGGACAAGAAGGCCGTGTCTGGGCAACAGGTAAGCGAGGCTGTCCTTTCTCAGGCGCAGGGCTTGGGAGAGCCGCTGGCCAGGAGCAGCCTCTGCTCAGGAGACCCGAGGGGCCAGCAGACCTGTGCCGCCTCCCCTCGGACGTGCCCACACGGCCTGTCACCCGGGAAGGCTGCCATCAGGGAAGGAGTGGCCAAAGGTCCACTCCTCGTTGCTCGGATCCGAACCCCAGGGCACTGTGCTCAGAGCCTGTCCTGCTGGCTAACGGACAGACAGCTCACCGTGTGCTCACGCCTGGCTCCGTGCAGAGATCCACGCCCCCGCCGCCCCCCCCCGCCCCGGCTCACCTTCCAGAAGAGCGTGCTGCAGTGCCGGCAGAAGAGCAGCGTGTCCCCGTACTGCTCCCGTGTCGGGTAGCACTTCTGCAGCGCGAAGTACATCAGCTTCCACTCCACGTGGCCCTTCTCCGAGAGGATCAGGTGTCTGCAGAACTGGACACGCTCCGCTCAGTCAGCAGGTGTGCAGAGCGGGAGGCGGGCAAAGCCATTAAAGAGGCAATTATTGGGCTTAAACTGCCGGGTTAACTCCAACGGACTCATCAAAGGAGCTGCGTGTTCCTACTGTGGACCCCACGCAGCCGTGACAGATCTCACCCTTCAGGTTCCACTAAAAGTAAGGCCACCCAGAGCACACACCCGAACTGATACGACACGGTATGCTGGCTGCACTCGGAAAGCCCCGTGAACACGGCGGTGAGCTACACACATCACCTGCCAACACGAGCAGGGCTTGAAGAGGCCCGTGAAGACGCACAGACGGCCAGAGGCCAGCGCCTGCCCTCAGAGTTGGGAGGAGACACGTCACACCCGCGGGGAGCAGGAGCCACTCAGGCGGCGCCTGGGCTTCCCATATGATCGCACAGCATGCAGACTGGACGCACCAGTGGGTGCCAGTGCTGACCCCGACAGGAATCGCTGTGCGGAGGACAGAGCCTCTACAGTGGCCGAGCTCGTGTTGCTCAGTGGATAGAGCGCCGGCCTGCGGACTGATGGGTCCCAGGTTAGATTCTGGTCAAAGGCATATGCCTAGGTTGTGGCTTGGTCCCCAGGAGGCAGCCAATCAAAGATTCTCCCTCATCACTGTTGTTTCTCTCTTCCTCTCCCTTCCTCTCTGAGATTAATAAAAATGTATTAAAAAAAAAATAAAGTGGCCCTTTATGGAAATGCACGCAAGGACCTCACAAATGTCCTGAGACACCCGCCACGCACTGACCCTGGAGCTGGGGAACAGCCAGACACCTGGGGAGGGGCCCACGGGAGCTCGGGCCGCCATGCAGACGCTCCTCACCCGCTGGTTCCCCGGGTACAAACCCCCCCTGCACGCCTGCGCCGACTCCAGAGCTCAGTCTCTTCCTTCCCCAGTCCGATCACCCGGGCCCTGTGCTTCTCCCCAAGTCCACCCGGAGCTTTCCTGGGCCGCCCCGCCACAGCCCGCAGTCCAGCAGGTGCCCTCTGGGGCGGGGTGCCCTCTGGGAGCCTCGGCCCCTCCTCTGACCCTCAGGAGCCCCGTCAGCCAGCTACCTGAGGCCCACCTCCTGCTCTCCAGTCCTTCAGACACCCGGGCCTCTCGATGTGCTGCACTCAGACACCCGGGAGGCATCTGAACCCACCCTGCCTCTACCGGGGACTCCCCACCCGAGACCAGGGGCACTGCTGCACCTGCACCTGCCCCCGCCGCTGGCCCCCAGTCTCTGGGGTTCGCCACGGCCACGTTTGCCTTTCCATCCGCTCCCGTCTTTCTTGGCGCAGCCTGTCACTGGTCCATTCCCAATGCCAGGCAAAGGGGAGGGTCCACAGGGCTCTGGACGCACCTCCTGGCGCAGGGCCCTGCACGCAGAGCACGCCCACAGCTGCCACCGCCTGTGGCCTGCATTTCCGCAGGGAGCCTCTCCTGCGCCAGAGTGGACGTGCTCACATGCACACCATTCTCACCTCCCGGCGGCCGCCGCCAGCTCCCTCACCCCCACCCCGTCTCTGCTGGCTCGGACCGGAGTGCCAGGCCGCCTCCCGCAGGCACAGCCCTGCCCGCCGCAGCACGAGCTAAGGCGGGAGATGTGGGTGCGGGCTGGAGCGGACATGTAGCCTGAGCCGGTGCCATCCCCAGAGGGCGGGAACGTGGCCTGTGTGTGTTTCGCTTTTGGGTTTATCAGCTCGTGGCTCTTTCTGGAGACCAACAGGAACCTGCATGAGCCGTCGGGGAGCAGCCGCACTGACCTTCCTAAACGAGGGTCCCGAGCCGCCCTCACCTGCTTCTCGGCGAAGTGGTACTGGCACAGCTTCTTCCAGAGCCGCCGGTCCTCGCTGAGCGTGCGCAGCGTGGGGCTCACCTGGCCCAGCGTCACGATGTCCCAGCCGTCCGAGAGCCGGTACAGGATGTTGTTCAGCATGTGCAGCGGCAGGTCACTGAGCGTGAGGCCGTGGTTCTCCTGCGAGAAAGGGGGCAGGCCACGGCGTCTCAGGCCACAGCGTCTCAGGCCACGGAGACCAACCTCACGTTCCCCTCCCCCACACCCCACTAGCGGGAGCCTGATGCAGCGCCCCGACCCCCGCCTCCTCTGCTGGCCGCCAGGGCCGCCCGGAAGTGGAGCCGGAACGCCCGGGCTGCTTGGTGGCGCCAGCCCCCCCATGGCGGACCGCGCACACGGAGCCGTGCCTTTCTGTCATCTGAGCCAAAGCACCCAATTTCCTTTCCCGGAGCGAGCTGAGCCTGTCCCCGGCAGTCAGCCCTCCCAGCAGCAGGCTCGTGGTCTATTCCACCCAAAGCCACGAATTGACCCGGAGAGGAGCCGAGCCTCTCTCCACGCCGGGCCCGGAGAAGCGGGCTCGGCTTCGGGCGTCGTCGTACCGGCGTCACCTGCAGGTTCTGCAGCTGCTGCTGCCAGGCGAGGACCGTCTCCAGCCGGCACGCCCAGATGTTGATGTTGCCCACCAGCACGGACTTGCCCACGCCGCGGACCAGGGTGCAGAGCGTGGAACTCAGGTCTCGGAGGAGGTCTTTGATCAGCCGCGGGTTCTGGTGGTCGTCGAGCACTGGAACACACAACACAACCGTGCATGGCCAGCTGCCCCGTGAGTGGCACCTGCAGATGAAATGGGGCACGCACACAGCGGACCGCACTCAGCCTCGGAAAGGAAGACTCCACTCCCGCCACACGCTGCCCCGTGCGTGGCCTCAAAGACATGAAGCTCAGGGCGACCAGCCGGACAGGACGGAGGCTGTGACTCCGTGTGGACGGTGGCACCGGGGGGAGGGCGTGGGGAGGGAGTGTCTAGTGGGACAGAGGCTGAGTGGGAACATGATGATGTTCTGGGAGATGATGGTGGCGATGGTGGCACAACAGAGTGAAAGCATCGAATGGCACCGACTGCAGCTTAAGAGAAACTGTCCATTTTACACTGTCTATATTTTGTCACAATGAACAATGATCTAATTCCACTGCACCCCAAACTAGCATCTCTGAGCTATCGCAAATGTGATGAGACTCAGCAAACTTTAAAGTGTTTCCTGACGAGCATCTCTGGTCGAGTCTACGTTTTTACTTTGAACGGTCAGTCTCCATGTTCTTTACGTTCGCCATAGAGATGGTGTTTACAAATGGCTGCCCTCAGCCCTTAACGCAGCTAGAGGGCATCCCCCAAAGTGTGCACACACTGTGACAATACACAGGCAGTGTTTGCTCCAATACGTTTCATTTTCAAAATGGAGTGATCAGCTATTATAGAATGTACACATTTTTTGGGACATCCTATACATGTATAACCCTAGTGAGAAATCTAAAATTCTGCCTATTAGCCTCTAATCAACCAATACAATCACTAAATTAAAAAGCAATGTATAGGTTTATTTGATGCTGAAGCAACTAAGCCCCAACTCTGATGATTATGGAAACATTATATGGTAAAGTGAAAAAATATGATTGGCTACCATATCATGAAGAGGTAAGATACCTTTTCACGTATCTTCCTACCTTATAATAGCACAGTAATATATTCCTCACATTAATGTCACACACTCCCTCCTATGCAAACGCAGCTGTAAAAACGTGGACAGAACATGGACAGAGCTGGAGGCTGGCTGGCGGTGCAGACCCCAGTGCACCGGGCGTCACCGTCTGACACACACACGGGGCAGGGTTGAGAGAAACCCCTCTCCTCACACTAAAGCTCATTAAGATTCAGACGATGAAAAGTATCAGTCATCCTCTTACCCTTGTGAACGATTTTATCCAAAATGTTGAAGTAATTCTTTTGTGCCACACCACTCAATGAGGTTAACTGGGATTTTGCAATTAGCTGCAATAGCTTAAAAGAAAGAGGGAAAAAGCTAAGCATAAATCTACTTCACATGGAAACACAAACCACAGTGACGACACGCACAGGACAGACGTGTGCCCCTCAGGGTTCCTCGGTGAGAGGCGCTGTCACCGCACCCCAGAACGTGACGCTGGCTGTGCGGGCCGGCCCCGCCCCTCCATGTGCAGACCCGAGCCTGTGTCCCTCCGGCAGGTCTCTGGCATCTGACCCTGTGCTCAGTTCCCGCTCAGACCCTGTGCTCAGTCCCCGCGCGCTGTCTGCTCCTCTGCAGACTCCAATTATGTGTGAGTAGGGCCTTCTCCCGGCTGCCCTTTCTCCAAAGCCCCCCCTCTTTCTAACCTTGTGAACTCAGAATCTCTGCCCCTCTCATTCTGCCACCTAGACTCTTACCATTTCCAAGTGCCCGCTCTGACTAGCTCCCTCCAGTTCCTGTGCCGGCTCGTCCTCACGGCCTGTTCCTCTCTCCGCCTTTGCTCACACTGTCTGTCTGTCTGCTCCCAGCCTCCCAGCCCCCCAACCCCAACCCCATCCCTTCCCCAGCCCGTCAGGCTCTCCCTCCTGACAAGTCTGCCGCCCACTGGTGCAGGTCCCGGTGCCTCACCACCCTGTCCCACGGGGGCAGCACCTCTGGCCTCATCCTTCCTGAGGTAGGTGGCTGGGCACAGCTCCTGCCCGAGCCCCAGGAGGAATAGAGGCCTTTCCCGCTCCTCTGCCCAGTGCTTCCTGCTCCTCTCTCTCCAGGGAGGGCCATTCCCTCCCACAGGGCTCATGTACTGCCTGCCTCTCTGCATTTCCCACGGGCTCTGAGCAAGGAATCGAGCGCGTGACTTTGCCGTCCTGCCATCCGATTTTACTCCCTGATGTCGCCTGCCTGCCCTGCGTCTGTGAACACGTCTACTCGCACCATCCTGACCGACTGCCCAACCTTGGCTGCTTCTGGTTGCACTTCAGACTGCAGGGCGCCTGCCGCCCAGCCTCTGCCAGTGGTTCCCTACCCCTCCTCCCTCCTCGCGGCCTCTGCTGCCTTCCAGAGGACAGAAACTGCCAACCACACGCTCAGAGCTGCCCTGGCTGGCGACCACCACAGACCACCTCTGTCACTTCTAACATTTACGTAGCGTTTCCCGCACTGCGGTGACCACGGACGACACTGCAGCAGCGGGCAGGCCAGGTGAGAACTGCCACCTGCCCAGCTGCACCGCTCCCAACAGCTCGTGCTGCTCCAGGTCCGCGGGCTGGCCGGCGCCATGCAGTGACACCCTCTCCACCTGCGTGAGGAGCCGAGCAGAGACCAGGAGTCCAGAGGCTAAGCAGCAGCTTCCCTGCCAGTGCAGGCCGGACGGAGTTGTGCCGGAGGAGTCTGTACCCACATGGGGCCTGAGGGGGACAGACCAGACGTGCAGGTGCATTGCATCCTTCTCCTCCCGGAAAGAGTAAAAGGAGGCGTTCACAGCGCCCTCTCCCTGAGAGAAGTGCAGGCAGAGCTGGAGGCGCTGTACTGCAGCGGTTCTCAGAGGGGTCCCGAGGTCCAAACTGCTTCTCCAGTATCACGGAGACACTGGCGACTGTTCAGGCTCCCACTGGATTCAGATTTACACCAACAGGAACATGGAGGGACTGCGGGGCAGGCCGGGCTTGGAGAGCACAACGTGATTAACCTAACTCTCCCACACCCGCCAGGCGGTACTATGGTCCTGGGCTACAGATGAGAAGACCAAGGCTGGGGAGAGGAAGAAAACGACCTGAAAGTCCCAGCTCAGAGAGGGACACAGGTGGCCGCACCAGGCACCTCCCACCACCGTGTGCCAGAAAGGCCTGGTGAGGAGCTCCTAACAGCATCCATGTCTGAAACTTCATTATCTCACTTTAAAAAGTGTTCTCGATGTTACTCACTTAGCAAAACAAAGTGACCTCAACTTTACAGAAGCGGGAGCTCTCCATCCATGTCCCGAAGCCGAGCAAAACCCCGCCCTAACCTTGTTGGCAAACCCTGTGGTCGTGACGTCCCTGGAGCCCGGCGGCCCGGCTCTCCACAGCCCGGGACCAGGCCCTGCCCGAAGGCCCCAGGACGCCTCAGCCGGAGGCAGGCTGCCTGAGGCGACCTGCCCGTCCTGGGAACTGGGGAAGCAGATGGTCTGGACCCTCTGGACTGTCCCTCTGCTCCCCATTCCTGGGGAACTAACGCCCCATGGGCCCACGTCTCAGTCATCGGCTCCAGCACTGGCGGGAAGACCCTGGCCGGGAGCTCATTGGGTGGGAGCATCTTTCCCATACGCCAAGGTTGCAGGTTCAATCCCCGGTCAGGGCTCATGCAAGAAGCACCATGAATGCATCAATAAGCGGAACAACAAGTTGATGTTTTTCTCTCTCCCCCCCTCTCAGATCAATAAAAAGACTGCTAGCGTTTATATAAATTGAATTATTGTATACTTATAGTTTCAGTTTTGTTGAAAGAATTCTTAGTTGCAGCACTGAGCCATACTCCAAGCTGACAGGAGAGATATACTGGAAGCTGAAGAACAATACGGACAGTCCTGATCATGACACTATTTCTAAGTGACCTGGATGTTCCCTCTCGCTGGCCTGCCATCGCCTGAACAAAAGGCCTCCACCACCCGGTCTCTGAACCGGCAGAGCCACAGCTTGGCGGGCTGAGTTTCCTAGACTGTAAGCCCGCCCTGTCGCTCCGCACCCTTCCCTCGTCTAGTTTCCTGGGCATTAACATGATGTCACCGTGCACTCCGTCCCAGCACCATTAGGGGAAAACGGCAGGAAATGCCTGCAACAGCAGCCAACAGCCCTGCCTGCATGGCCACAGGCGTGTCCGTGGAGTGGGAGCGCCTTCTGTGCCCAGGAACTCTGGAAGGATGTGTTTTGCATGAAGAAGGGACTGCCTTCATTTCAGAGACCAGGCTTCCCTGCAGAGGAGGTGCCTGCAGGGTTAGTAAAGAACTGGCAAAACGTGACCACGTGAGAGGTCCCCGCTTGCCAGTTCATGCTGCCGGGCAGTCTGGGGCACACACTTGACAGTGAAAAGTGGGGTGACTGCCCTGCGGGGGTGGCTCAGGGGATGGAGCATCAGCCTGCAGACTGAAGGTTCGCGGGTTTGATTCCAGTCAAGGGCACATGCCTGGGTGGCGGGCTTGATCCTCAGCAGGAGGCATGCAGGAGGCAACCGATAGAAGATTCTCTCTCATCACTGACATTTCTCTCTCTCTCCCTCTCCTTCCTTTCTGAAATCAATAAAGGAAATTTTTTTAAAAAGTGGGTGACTCACAAAACCAAGTGTGTAAACAGGTCTCATTCACCCTTCCGCTGGGTCCGCACAGGGTGCTGGGGTGAGCAGTGACAGTAATCTGGTCACAACTGGGTCCCTTCACACTGCTCAGCACAGCCAACTGCAGCTGATTCGCAAAGGACCAGATGCCGCCAGGACCCCTGGACTCCAAGGCCACTCCATTAAGTCAGGTGACACATTAAGTCACGGGCTCCGTGAGAAGGAGTCTGTAGAACCCCGAAGGTTGGAACGGAAGCGCTTGTCCGCTGTCAGGCCAACCGTCTCCTGCGCCGACATTCTGCCTGCCTGTCGCCTGGGGTGCATCTGCCTGCACGCTTGTCACCTCTGTCCACGTCATGCCCAGAGCTCAGGCACTCGGAGGCGGAGGGACCGTGCGTTCTAGCTGCTCGCACGCTCCCCCGTGCCACCTGTCCTATCAGACGGCGAGGGGTCGGGTGCGGGAGAAGCACATGTGCTGGGAGGGCAAACTAAGCCTCAATGGAGCGATCAGAGCAGAGAGGGGCGCCTCCGGCCCCGCCCGCCTGCCGCCTCCTGCGGGCGCCCTGACCCTGTCTGCTTCCGGCTCCTCACATGCCCCGCGGAGCAAGCCGCCGCCCTGACCCTGTCCGGAGGAGAAGCTTCAAAACCTCCGATAACCATTCTGTCTCGTCACTGTCTCTTTCCACTGCTCTCATGGCGAGGCTGCTCACAGGATCCATGAGAAACTGGGAACACAGGGAGGGTCATCTCCAAACCAAGTGCCGCTGGCTACAAGCCTCTGGAGGACGCAGGCGGGCGGCCTCGTGCAGCCCCCTGGTGCCCACGGAGCCCCATCCCGTCCCAGGAGGTGCCCAGGAAGGCCCCGGAGACCGGCCGGCAGGGGCGTCCCCCCCGGCTTCCAGCGACTGCCCGTTTCTTCCCATACGTTTCTTGTTTAGCTGCCAAGAGGAACCGTCAGTCAGGGGAGATATTCCCTCACGGGTACTAACACCTTAGCCCCCTTAGCCTAAGCACAAGGACACACCTACTTCCCAGGAACAGGTGCCGTGTGCCCGCCGGGCAGCTTTCCCTGAAAAACGGGTCCTACGTGCCAGTGACGTCATTTCACAGCATCTGAGGAGCAAGGCGATCAGAAGCCCAGCCAAGGCGTTCCCTAGCCCATCGCCACGGAACGGGAGAACGCACAGCGCCAGAGCAGGTCCCCGGACCAAACCGCCTGTTTCAGTCTACAAGAGAGAAGTGTGTCCCCCTTTCCTAACTGAAAACTCCTTGTGAGTACAACCAAACTGATTCCCCTCTCCCACCCCCACCCTGCCCTCACCCCACCCCATCCTCACTCCTACCCCCACCCTCACCCCTCTCCACCCCACCCCGCCCTTCACGCAGACACGTTCTTAGCTAGCCTCTCACCTTTTCACCCAGGCCCTCCCACCCCACCCTCTGATGTCCCTCAGTCTATTTCTGAATGCCTGACGCCATCAGGAGAAGTCTTTCCAAACATCGTAACTGTGGAGCCATCACTCACAGCCACAGCCACGGCCACAGCCACCGCAGAGCCGTCACTCACAGCCACAGCCACAGCCACGGCCACCGCAGAGCCGTCACTCACTGCCACAGCCACAGCCACTGCCACAGCCACAGCCACAGCCACAGCCACCGCCACAGCCGAGCCGTCACTCACTGCCACAGCCACAGCCACCGCAGAGCCGTCACTCACTGCCGCTGCCAGTAGGAGTAGGAGTGAAGAAGCCGCAGAGCAGCCTCTACACAAATGAGGCCACGGGGCTGGCTCAGAGCCCTTTCTGGAATGAGGCTAAGACACCAATCCCCTCCAGCCAGGGGCCAGCAGCTCTGAGCTCCCTTTGTTGGGGTTCCCCTCTCCAGGCTCAGCTGTGACACGTGAAGTAGGACACGTGGGGACAATCAGGTAAACGTCTGTTTCCCTGGCACCTCCCATGGCGCCCTGCATGTGCACGCGTGGTTTGGAGAAACCTAGAAAGCGCAGAGGCCGACCGGGTCCCACCCGAGCCCGCGGAGCCCGTGCCGACGGCACCGAGCCGTCTTCTCCTGCGCCCCGCCCCGGGGTTACTCCTACTCCGCCAGGGAGCGCCCTCCCAGCCCCAGAGCACGGGTCCCCGGAAGGCGATACTCACCCTGACCACGTAGCTGAACCTGCGCACGTCCTGCACGGCGCTCGAGAAGTCCAGGCGGGTGAAGGCCTCCCCCAGCGTGCAGTAGCCGTGCCGCTGGAAAACAGGGAACAGTCAGCTGGGCAGGCGCACACAAAGCCAGCGACACTCAGTGTGGCGAGTCTGCGCCGGATTGTGGTTAACTGTCGGCAAAGGACAGGGTCCACTCGGACGCAGACACACCCAGGGGAGTCAGTCATACTGATGCTGGCCTAGCACCATGCCTCCTGAGGAAGCTCTGACCCCCTCACCCCGCGGACAGGACAGGACAGAACAGAACAGGACGACCAAGACAAAGACAAAGACAAAGACAGACAATCATGCACCTAGCCAATTTCTTTTCTTGGGACACAATTAAGCCAGAAATAAAACAGGTGGGAATATTCTCGGCTACAAAACTGCTAGCACGCCAGCAGGCGGCTGCTATGAAGGCCCACTGAGAACACGCACGCTGAGAACGTGACCCTCGTAGAGCCCCGAGGCAGAGGGGGCAGGCAGAGGCAGGGAGATGTGACCACCCAAACCCAAAGCTGGAATTAGACCAGGCCCCAGAGGAAAAAAAGAAGCACTAGTCAGTCTTTTACTTTTATTACTTTTTAAAACATAGGCCGAAACCGGTTTGGCTCAGCGGTAGAGCGTCGGTCTGCGGACTGAAAGGTCCCAGGTTCGATTCTGGTCAAGGGCATGTACCTGGGTTGCGGGCACATCCCCAGTAGGGGGTGTGCAAGAGGCAGCTGGTTGATGTTTCTCTCTCATCGATGTTTCTAGCTCTCTATCTCTCTCCCTTCCTCTCTGTAAGAAAATCAATAAAATATATTTTAAAAAACCATATATATATATATACACACACACACACACACACTTCTGAGCCCCCTCCTATATATAATTGACTTCAGAGAGGAAGGGAGAGGGATAGAGATAGAAACATCAATAATGATCGAGAATCATTGACTGGCCGCCTCCTGCACACCCCCTACTGGGGATGGAGCCCACAACCCGGGCATGTGCCCTTGACCAGGACGGAACCGGGACCCTTCAGTCCACAGGCCGGCTCTACCCACTGAGCCAGTCTTTTAGAATGAAACATCACTCCCTAGATGGTTTTCTCCATGATGCATCTGCATTCCGACTGGTTTGTACATTAGGTGTCACTTCAAATTCTACCATCTGTGTTTGAAATACGAAGAATATTGGAAGAGATTTTTAATGCAGAGTTGTGGGACAGACAAACGGGGCACCAATCACAGAAAGCCCAGGGTGGCAGGGGAGGGTCTTGAAGAGGCGGCTCGCCCTATCGCAGTGAAGACACACAGGAAGGACTGGTGGTCTGTGCAAGTCCTAAGAACAGTCCTATGGGTGCGTAAACCAACAAGATGCATTCACTCACAACACTCACACATATTTTAGGGAGCATCTACCATATGCAAAGTACCTTCTGGGGGCACGGGGAGCAAAGCCAGACAGAATCTGCTGGATCCCAGCTGGTACTCCTACTCCATTTCTTCTCAATGAACAGAACTGCGTGCTGGTGCGGGAGACAACTCTCCAGGAAGCCCCCTCTCAACAGCCCCTCTGGGGGAGGAAGACCTGGTTCACAGAGCGAACAGCAACTCACGAGTATGAACATGGGGGGCTGTGGGCGGCCATAGTGGCCATGCAGACGGGCAGCAGAGACCCCTGGTCCATCCGGGTGAGAGGACTGCCAGCCTAGTGATGCCCAGACAGCTGGCGAGGGAAGTGCCAGCTCTCGGCCCGAGCCCTGCCCACCCTGAGCTGGTTACAGTGATCTGCTGCTGGGGTCCGAGATCACTGACCCCTCAGCCTCACGGGAGTTCTGTCAGCTGCCTGTGCTGGCCTAAGCTGGTTCTCTTTCCTGGCATCAGTGCAGTAAGACAGACCAATGAAGAATTACATAGTCTTACATCAACCTAAACTGTGTTAGGTTCTGCCAAACATTCGTGCAACGGTGCATTAGACTGTGTGCGAAGGCTTAGTCCTCCCGAACCCACTTAGCCATGAAGCCGTCACCAAGCAGGCAAATACGTTCTGTCTCAGAAGCCAGCTAGTTTCATGTCATCTACTTTTTTTTTTTTAAATATATTTTATTGATTTTTTACAGAGAGGAAGGGAGAGAGAGTTAGAAACATCGATGAGAGAGAAATCAAGGTACATGCTCTTGACTGGAATCGAACCTGGGACCTTTCAGTTCACAGGCCGATGCTCTATCCATTGAGCCAAACCGGTTTCGGCTCATGTCATCTACTTTTAACGCCTCTGGAAAAGCCAACTTAGGCCAACAGAATGTGACTCTACAATTTCTCCCTAAAGCACTCCCCAGTCCTGCAAAATGAGGCAAGTGCGGAGTCTCTCGGAATGCAAAGAGGTAAGCTTCCCGGATGCTAGGCAGAGAAAAAGGAAATGGCTGAAGTGAGCAGACTGCTTCCTGGCTCATAGCCACACCTCTCCAACTTGGCCGAACACAGGAGGGGAAGGTTCAAACTGCTCTTTCCCAGGCACAGTCCGTTACTTAGCTTCCGGGAGGGGAGAGGGGGTGCGAGTTCTCACCATCCTGCCCCGGAGGCCATGCCCCCTGCTAGCGCAGGGCTCCGCAGCAGCGGCTCCCCAGTTTGTGCCAGAGGCACCGGCCACACACACACACACACACACACACGGGGGTCACTGTTTCAAAGACCCCGACGTCTTCGTCAGTCTAGTGGGAGCCACAGGGCTGAGGTTGCAGAGGAGATTTGTTTAATGTGACTTTACATGTTCCGCAGGAACAACACAGCACACATGCTCACTCACTACAGGATACTTACCTCTCTTGTGCTTTCTTTGTGGACATAGATCCATTTTTCACGAAAAAAACCTAGAACAGAAAGGAACTGTTTTTAAAATCTGGGGAATAATCTCAAAATGAAGATTTTCAGAATCTTAAAATAGTTGCATATTTTAACAAAATTATCTGATGTACAGATTGAGATGCCTTTACTTGTTAAATGTGAACAGAATTCTTTCTTTTTTTTTAAATTTAATTTTATTGATTTCAGAGAGGAAGGGAGAGGGAGAGGGGGAAAGAAACATCAATGATGAGAGAGAATCATGGATTGGCTGCCTCCTGCATGCTCCCCACTGGGGGCAAGCATGCAACCTGAATATGTGCTCCGACCAGGAATCAAACCATGACTTCACGGTTGGTAGGTCAATGCTCGACCACTGAGCAACACTGGCTGGACAAATTCTTTGTTTCTTATTGTCGGTTTAAGAGGTGCTGAAACACATCCTTACATGAAATATGGTTTTCAGACAGTACCAACTTTTAGTAACGTAGAAGAAGATTAGTTTTACTAATGACTGTAAATAATATGAAGACATAATTATAAAAATGCAATTAGTAAATTATGTAACTAATAAAAAGTCCTATTCTCCTGTCATTGCCTTTAAATTGTATTTGATTTAATTAAATTGTTCCATGCAACTGGATCCTACAGTTCAAGGGTCATGATCCTCCCCCCGAGGGCCTGCTCTTCCTCGGCGCAGACTCCCGGGGGCGCTCCTCACGACTCCCGGGGGCGCTCAGTGCAGAGCGGGTGCATGGGGAGTGCCTGCCGCGCCTTGGTGCCTGGAGCGAACCGATGGTGACCCGTTCAGCCACCGGATGTGCGGGTCTGGAGGGGGTTTGCTAGCTTTTGTTGTTTCTGCCAATCTTACTAACAAAATGGTTGAGCGCAGCCGGCACGGCTCAATGATTGAGCATCAACCCAGGAACCAGATCATAGTTCGATCCCCGGCCAGGGCACAGGCCCAGGTTTCAGGCTCGAGCCCCGGGGTGGGGCGTGCAGGAGGCAGCCGACTAATGATTCTCTCTCAGCACTGATGTTTCTATCTCTCCCTCTCCCTTCCTCTCTGAAACCAATAAAAACATATTTTTAAAAAATGTAACACATGGTTGAGCTGAAAAGGCGTGGTGACTAGTCCTGTGGGCAGCGCTGGAGAGGCCTGTGAAGGCCTCTGGCCGCCCCCTGTGAGCAGTGGAAAGGGCTCCGTGTGCCAACAGGCTCCAGTGAAATGCAGCGTTTTAAACAGGGTCTCACACTGAGTGTCGCTGTCATTTCTAAAACGGTCCTTTTTCCTTTTTTTGGATGCACATCCATGTTCTCCATCAGTAAATATTTCTTCATCTTCACTATTTAGGATTCTGAAATAAAGATAGAGTTCATTAAAATATGTTTACAGGGATATCTTCATTTGGCTTATCTTTTAAAAAAATGATAATAAGTATCTGGCTTGCAATTTAGGAGATCAAAATAAAAACATTGAATTCTGAAAGGAAGCTGTTAATTTTCAAAGCGACACGTGACAGTTTGACATTACAAGGCTAATGTCTAATATATTTTTTTCTTTTGAGAAACCTAAGACTTATCTTGGTTCTTTTGAGAATGCTATTCCAGGAAGTGCTGGCACATTTTAGAGTGTCCCTTGGGTTTTGATGTGTTCAACCAACGCAGTTTCAGCCTTCAAAATGCGTTATTAAAACAGGGAGATTATAAACAAAACTGGAAACGCTCGGGGAAGAAGTTAATGCGATGGTATGACAACCCATATGACTAATGATTTGCCATATCCCTGGTCCGATGCAAACACTGGCCTTGAATGATACGTTAGCGCAGATGGACTTTACACACACAAGTACAGAACTTCCCACCCAAAGCAAGAGAACACACATTCTGCTCAAGCACTCATGGCCATTTTCCAGGACAGATCATATGTTGAGCCACAAAACAAGTCTTTAAGAAATTAAGACTGCAATCATATCAAGCTGGTCAGTATGTTCAGCGGTTAGAAGGTCAGACGTGCATCGAAGAGTCTCGGGTTAGATTCCCAGGCAAATCTCAGCCCATCAGGGTGAGTGCTGGAGGCAACCAACCCAGGTATCTCTCTCACATGGATGTTCCTGTCTCTCTCTCCCCCGCTCCCCCTTCTTCCCTTTCACTCCCTCTAAAAATCAACGGAAAAAATACCCTTGGTTGAGGATTAAAAGAAGAAATCACATCAAGTACCTTTTCTGACCATGATTTATGAATTAGAAACCAATCACAAGACTGAAACAGGAAACATCACAAAAATGTGATTACACAACATGCTCCTGAACAACCAGTGAGTCAAGCAGGAAACCAAGAGAGAAACTTTAAAAATACCTTGAGAGGAATGAAAATGGACATACACCAAAAGTCACAGGATGCAGCCAGAGCAGTTCTAAAAAAGCGGTCCAGTGAGAAAAGCCTCGTCAAGAAACAAGAAAGCTTTCAAATGAGCACCTAACTTTACACCTCAAGGAACTAGAAAAGAACGGAGCAAAAATAAATGAAATAGAGATTTAAAAAATCAATGAAACTAGGAGCTGATTTTAAAAAAACATAAAGCTGACAAGCATTTAGCTAAGAAAAGAGAACAGGCTCAAATAACTGCAGAAATGAAAGCGGAGATGTCACAACTCAAGTCCTCAAGTGCAAAGTACACTAAGAAGCTGACAGACAGCTCAGGTCCAGAACCCCACTACCCGCCCACTCCGAGGCCCAGAACCCACCACCCGCCCACTCTGAGGTCCAGAAACCCCCACCCGCCCACTCTGAGGTCCAGAACCCAGCACCCGCCCACTCTGAGGTCCAGAAACCCCCACCCGCCCACTCTGAGGTCCAGAACCCAGCACCCGCCCACTCTGAGGTCCAGAAACCCCCACCCGTCCACTCTGAGGTCCAGAACCCACCACCCGCCCACTCTGAGGTCCAGAAACCCCCACCCGCCCACTCTGAGGCCCAGAACCCACCACCCGCCCACTCCGAGGTCCAGAACCCACCACCCGCCCACTCCGAGGTCCAGAACCCACCACCCGGCCACTCTGAGGTCCAGAACCCCACTACCCGCCCACTCTGAGGTCCAGAACCCCACCACCCGCCCACTCCGAGGTCCAGAACCCCACCACCCGCCCACTCTGAGGTCCAGAACCCACCACCCGGCCACTCCGAGGCCCAGAACCCCACCACCCGCCCACTCCGAGGTCCAGAACCCCACCACCCGCCCACTCTGAGTCCAGAACCCACCACCCGCCCACTCTGAGTCCAGAACCCCACCACCCGCCCACTCCGAGGTCCAGAACCCACCACCCGCCCACTCTGAGGCCCAGCACTCGCCCAGCACAGGGAGCCCCGCCTGCAGGCAGAGCCCTTACCTTCCCTGGACTTCCCAGTACCCTCGCCTCGAGGCGGTCCTCTTGGCGATTTCTTTGAAGCAAGTGTTTTCGCGGCTTTTCTTTGGTAAAACTGCTTACTATTTCCTACCTGCCCACAGTCCTTGGAAACAGGACACAGCCTGCGTTTCTTGTGCGGAACAGATCTCTGCTGAACAGAGCTTGCCCATCTCCGGCCACGTGGTCAGGACGCCGATGCCCTGCTGGCTTGTCACTGGCACGGCGGTCAGGACAGCCCTCTGCGCCCAGATGGCATCCCTCCTGAGCAGCAGGAACACAGTGCCTGGGCACGCTGGTCTGACCTGGTGCCAACTCCGAACCACATTTCCTTTCTAGTCCCCGGAGGAGAAGATATGAGGCAGCCATCGGGGTTAACCGAGAGCCGCACGTCCTCCCGGGAGCGGGGCGAATGCCACCGAGCGCTGGCGGAGCACGTGTGTAAGGAACTGGGGGACAGGGACGCCTCCCGGGCTGCGGCCCCCAGAGCACAGTTCTTCCTTCAAGGCCCGAGGCCCCTGAACGCTCTGACCTTGTGCTGATCAGAGCTTGTGCATTTTGTAAGGAAATAAAAAATGCAGCTTTCCTTTTTCCCTTGGAAGACCACACTTTAAAAAGGTTCGAGTGCTTTTTAAGGAATCCCACTCTCCTGGGATGTCTTGGGTGCGACCAGAGTTGGAGATAATCCTCATGCCTCCCAGGTGTCCAATGGCCTCCACTGCTATGCCCACCGAACCATGTAACCACAATAACACTTACAATATTCCAACCCGGACAGGAAACTGAGTGTCTAATGAGATGCCCGTAAAGACAAGACGGTGAAGATCAATAAGCTACATGAAAGGGGAAACCTAGAAGGCCCTGCTCGGGCAGCGGGGTACAGCCCGTGCCTCGGCACCTCCGTGCCATCTGCTTCCCGGAGCCACAGGGAGCAGCACCGACCCCGCCGGGGCTCCTACGGATCCACAGACAGTGCCCGGCGCTCCTTCACCAGAACCAAGCCAGCGCCCCCGGCAGGGTCAGGGTCATCCCGGTGGAATCCCAAAAACACAAACACGCCAACCGACCCAGACCCGCTAGCACGTCCACACCCCGCCTGTGCCCCGCGGCCCCTTAACCTTTCCCGGGCCTGGCCCCGGACCAGGACACGGACAGGAGCCTTGCTGGTTGGCCCACAATCGAAGGCCTTGTCTTTCCTCGCAGAACTGGCTTCCACGAGTGTGGGCAGTGAGCCTCGCTCGGGAACAAAGCAGCATCGGGGATGGAGCCAGGCCACGTCCCGGCTCAGACCTGAGCTACAGAACTCCCTTCCCCACACCAGCCTGTGCAGGCTCCTCTCGGCCAGAGCGAGTGGCAGCAGAGGGGGAAAAGGGGATGAGCCCCGGCGCCGGGCGGGGCAGGCAGGCTGCACGTACGTGCTGTGGGGGGCGCTGCGCTGGGGGCGCTCTGGGTCCAGGTCCTCCCTCCAGGGCTCGCAGCGCTTCCAGCCGTCCTCCGTTTTAACCCAGCTCCATCCGGGGGATCGCCAGTCCTGCCCCAGGAACGGCATCGCTCTGCAAAACAGTGGATTCGCGGGTAAGATGCACGTGACTCAGCAACTTCCTCTCCACTTAGGTCACTCCTCATTCCCCTTTAAAAGTGAGTTAATACTCAAGTGTCTGCACCGGCACTGAATGCTGGTTCGACACACGTGATCACACGGTGGGGTGACGGCGCCTCGGCAGCGCTAAAATGGCAGCTGGGACGCGGAGGGTGCCTTTACTAGCGCCATGCTGCTCAGTCCGGTCCCAGGGCTGGCTCCCAGCTGGACACCGGTAGGGTCCGGGGAGAGGCAGAACGGGAGCGGGCCCGCAAACAGAGCTCCCTTCGCCAGAACCTGGAAGCACCACACGGGAAGCATATTCATGCCCACCAGCTGCAGGCAGTCTGATCCGGCCGAAGCTCAATGAGCAGCTGAGAAGTGATTGGGGAGTCAGGCCAGGAGCCCAAGGGCCCGGAGAGCAACTTCCAGGTGAGGGATGGGCCACCCCTGAGCTTACAGAAACTGGGCTTACACAGTGAAGACCAGCTGGGGTGCCTGGAGGAAACACTTAGGACTGGAGGCCACAGAGCATTGACCTGTAAGCGGTGAGGGGGGGGACTGCAGCAGGAACAGCAGGGGGGACCACTGAGGCGGCGGAGCCATCGGCCGTTAGGGGGGCTTCTCTGCGCCCCCCGACTCCCAGGAAGCCAGCGACGAGGACCCGAGCTCCCAGGAGAAGGCCAGGTGCCCACCGGCTGGAGCGGAAGTGAGGGACAGAGAAGAGGCTGATTTCGGTTTGGGACATGCCGGTCGGGTCTGCTGGGCCTGTGGTGACAGCCACTATGCTAGACTCCAGGTACAGAATGACGACTTAGAAAGGAAGCATCACGCTGAGGACCCGATGAGATGGGACCTGGAACACCAGCTCTCCCACTGCCGCCAGCTGCCTGCCCCGGACCTGCTGGGCACCAACACTGGGAAGCTTTGTCAGCTCTTGCGCCTCGGCCCTCCCAGGTCTCTCCGCTGGGATCAGTGATGGCACAGCAGTAGGTGCTGTCTGGAACACGTCCGCATTTCCTGCCTGTCTTCCTCCAAAAAACGCAATGTCTTGTTCAACTCTGTAAGCCAACTACCCTGAGCAGGGCCTGGCGCACCGCAGGGCTGCGCAGTACCGAGTGAGCGCCCACCACAGACCCGGGCCCAGCAGAGGGCAGGCTGGAGAGCACAGGAAGCACGCACACCGCCCATCAGGGCCCCAGGGATGCCATCAGAGAGGAACATAGAAGAGAGCCAGGACGACACGCAGACGGAGACAAGCCCAGACAGGAAACGGAAAGGAAGAGACTCCAGGCAGGCAGAGGAGGATATTGAGAGAACAGTGTATATAAGCAAGAAATGATGCACAAAGAGGAAAATGCTATGAAGTATGTAAGAATTGAAAACTACTCACTAAATCTCGGCCTGCGGGACTGAAAGGTCCCGGGTTCGATTCCAGTCAAGGGCATGTACCTTGGTTGCAGGCACATCCCCAGTAGGGGGTGTGCAGGAGGCAGCTGATCGATGTTTCCCTCTTATCGATGTTTCTAGCTCTTCATCCCTCTCCCTTCCTCTCTGTAAAAAAATCAATAAAATATATTTAAAAAAAAAAAAAAAAAAAAAAAAGCCGAAACAGGTTTGGCTCAGTGGATAGAGCGTCGGCCTGCAGACTGAAGGGTCCTGGGTTCAATTCCGGTCAAAGGCATGTACTTGGTTGCAGGCACATCCCTGGTGGGGTGTGCAGGAGGTAGCTGGTTGATGTTTCTCTCTCATTGATCTTTCTAGCTCTCTATCCCTCCACTTCCTCTATGTAAAAAAATCAATAAAATATATTTTTTTAAAAAGAAAATTATTCACTAAATCTACAAAATAGTAGCGATAACTCAACCAAAAATAGTTAACAGAATAATCCTATATAATATAAGGCTAATATGCAAATTGCCTTCTTGACTGGGAATTCAATCAGGGGGTGGGGCCGGCGAGCCAACTGCCCTTGACCCCTCCCCCCAGCCAGCTCCAATAGAGGAGGACTGGCCAGACCCCACCTGTGCATGAATTCGTGCACGGGGTCTCTTGTGTGCTATATTAATCTGATGTCCCAAAGTGGACTTGATATATTTCACTAACGTGGGATATTTACAGGGTACGTGAGAGATGGAAATGTTCAAATACAACCTTCCAACTATATTCAGTCTGACTAACACAGGTTATTAAATAGGCATTTATAATGGCTTAGAAAATACAAAAATCTTCTAAAGGAAATGATAAGTCTTCAACAATATTCCTGGGTGGACTACCAGTGCTCAGTTCCTGAACTGATATACGAAATGCATGATGAAGTAACTTTCCTTTGTAACAAGAGAATCCTAAAACCTAGCTAAACTGACTTACTGGCCAGGTCTACAGACCCTACCCGTGTACGAATTTTTTCAGTCATATATTAATTTAAATTCTTGCTTTAGAAAATATTTAAAAATCATTCCTTAAATCTTAACACTATCTTGACAAGCCTCACCTTACAGACCTGTTTTACAACTTGGCCCCACTAATACGCAAAAGCCACAGCCATGCCCAGCCATCTGCAGGTCACCCAGGACTGCCCCCAACAGCATGCACCTGCATTTTATTCTCACGCAGTTTCAGATACAGGCCAGAGAACACTTCTCCAAAGGGAGGCAAGTCCCATGAGGTAGTCTCATAAGAAATATACCAAAGAAAAATGTCTGCTAGGACCATCTTTGACTAAAGTCAAAATATCTCTCAATATTATTCCATATATTCAGAATTCCGTGATTAAAAAATAAAAATCTAGTGGCAACTGTGCAGAATATTGTTCAACGGAACAACTAAATACAGGGTTACTCCAATGTAAGCACAGAAGCAATGTATCACTATGCTTGTGCACCTTCCCTAAGTGTGCACCATCTAGAAGCTAAAAAACAAAAACAAAAAAAAACAGGGGAAAAAAACCCCCCACACAATATAATAACACATGCAGATATAGTTAGAACATGTAAAATACATACACGTGTGCAGTTGTTATGTGGACACTGAACGAGCAGTCGAGAAGGAATAACTGAAAGGAATTCAGAGAGAAAAGCAAGCCTCCTGGGAAACCTCGGAAGAGGACAGGACATGAGCTCGGCCTTACAGCTCAGCGAGGCCTGCAGGGAATGGGGAGGTGAAGACAAAATAGCAATCTCTGAAGCGGCGGAGGGAAAAATCTGCAGAAGGAATGCACGTGACTCGTGTGAGAATATCGAGCAGAACAGACTGAAACAGGAAAATCTACAGGAAGGTCACAGAGAAACCAAGAAAGGTGACTAGAAGCTCCATCACAGAGAATGTTGACTCTCAAAGGTATTGGGACTTTATTCTCTGACTAGAGGCCTGGTGCATCAAATTTGTGCATGGTAGGGTCCCTAGGCCTGGCTGGCAATCAGGGCCAATTGGGGCCTTCCTTCCTCTGACTGCTGGCTGCCAGCTGGGGCCTTCCTTCATTCTGCACCTTCCCCTGGTGGTCAGCACACGTCATAGCACGCGGTCAAACTCCCAGGCAAACTCCCGAGGGGACAATTTGCATATTGGCCTTTTATTATATAGGATAACTAAAAGTTTTAAAGCTATGTAGCAACATACACAGAAACTGTTTTAAGAATTACTAGCCAGTGCCTATAGATCAAATGGGAGAATAGAGGCAGAAATAACAACTAATCAAGCAAAAGGAACTTTTTGCCGACATCTTAGGAAAATATTCTAAACTTTATGACACACGAACATTATTCTCTGCTATTTGGAGACTATGCCCACTCACACTCAATACACTTACACCAGCCTCACAAGCTATATATGCAGCATATGCCCTGTGGACAATCAGCATGACGTTCCCAGTAAGACTCCCAATTCCTTCATAACCGCCAAAACGCTACAGGTAATTCATGTTGACTTTAAAAACTCTTCAGAAATGAACACAGTTGGCCTAAAATTTACAGCTGCTAAGTAGCTGTATTTCCATGGATTGAAAGAGTGAAATGCAGCTAAATGGACAATGGAAATAAAATTAGCACATTTCCAAAGTTTTCTTTTAACAGAGAAAATATTTGTTCCACAGCAGATGTGTGCATCCCATAGATTTGTCATGTTATGATTTTTGAATTGCAATAATATGCTCTTTGGATTACTTTAAAACATAATCTCCTATGGACTGTGAACTAACAAGCAGACTTCATAAAGCACAGTTATTAAAAACCGAAGAAAAGCCATGTGGTCGGGAAGGGGGAAAAACACAAATGGCCATTTCAGAGACGTGGGTCTCAAATTTTCAAAATATTTTCGCCCAGCCAGGTGGCACAGTAGTTGAGCGTCGACCTATGAACCAGAGGTCACAGTTCAATTCCTGGTCAGGGCACATGCCTGGTGGCTGTGGGCTTGATGCCTGGTGTGGGGGCTGCAGTAGGCAGTCAATCAATGATTCCCTCTCATCACTGATGTTTCTCTCTCCTTCCTTCTCATTTCCTCTCTGAAGTCAATAAAAAAAAAACAACCAACATTAAAAAAAGAAATTTCCAATCTAAAGCATCTAATCATGCAAATCAGTAGATATCAATGAACTTTTAGAATGAGGATAAGCCTGGCCAGTGTGGCTCAGTGGTTGAGCATCGACCCATGAACCAGAAGGTCACAGTTCGATTCCCGGTCAGGGCACATGCCCGGGTTGGGGGCATGCAGGAGGCAGCCTCCCTCCTTCTCCCTTCCTCTCTCTGATTTAAAAAATAAAAATAAATTAGAATGAGGATGACCCATCACTTTTTGAGAATTTATCTTTTCTGCCACAGACCTGAATTTCAAGAGTTTTATAAGTTTATTTAATTAAAATTATCGTTGTTTTGAGATTTTCAAACTGCAGAAATAAAACCTAGACACTGCTGCTGAAAATTAAATGTGTAAGAGCAGCTATTCCAAGGGCGGGCGCTCGGCTGTGAAACAGCTGGTACAATTTCCAATTTTATGCCAACTGATGTGAGAGAGAGCACACGGGCCCAAACTCAACTACATCTCCCCTTCATCTCTACTTCCTGGGCAGAGCGGGGGTGGGGGGGGGGGGCGCGGCGTGGCGGGACAGGTGAGGAAGGGCATTTGCAGTGGAAATTCCTGACACCAGAGGGTCAGACTAATCAGGAAAAGCCTCTCCTTCAGGAAGCACGCTTTCTGTTAACTAATGTGAGCAGCAGCAGCCGTTTATCAGATCTCAGTATGGATAAGGCATTACTCTAACAATTCACCTGTCTGAGCTCCTGCAGGCCTCACACCACCCTCCCTACGACGTAGAAATGTTCTCACCCTCATTTTATAGGATTAATTCTCCAATTTGTTGGTGAAGAAACGGAGGCCAACAGCTTGGTGAAGCTGGCATTTCCACTGTGGCCTGCCACTCCAGGCTCGATGCTGTGGCATCCTATCTAACAGAGAGGGAATATGATAATTGACCATCACGCGTTCACAAAGATGGTGACACCCACAACCAGTAAGGAGGGAATATGCTAATTTACTGGCACACCCTCAAAGTTGGTGGCACCCACAGTCACACGATGGTGGCACCCAGTCCCCTCAGCCCTGCCAGGACAGCAAGCGGGCAGCACAGCCGGGCCCACCCTCAGATGGGTCTGGCCACTATGTGCACCTTCCTCCAGAGTTCCTCAGTCCCTCAGCCCCTCAGGGCCAGCCCAAGATGCAGGCAAGCCTTGGATGGCAGCTGCACAGCTGGCAGTGAGAGCAGCAGAGGGTGATGGAGTGTCACCTTCCCGGTTGCCAGGGCTCCTTTCACCCCCGAGGACTTCCAGACTGTGGTGGGGGGTAGCTGGGCTGAGGGGCCCTCCGCCAGTGCATGGATTTTCAGGGACCGGGCCTCTAGTAGTTTTATAACAGCACTAGTGGCCTGGTGCAGAAATTCGTGCATGGGGAGTAGGGATGAGGGGGTCCCTCAGCCGAGCCTGTATCCTCTCCAACCTAAAACCCCTTGGTCCAACTGCAGTCAGACATCCCTCTCGCAATCTGGGACTGCTGGCTCCTAACTGCTCACCTGCCTGCCCCTAACCATTCTACCTGCTGGCCTGATGGCCCCAATGTGCCCCCCCTGCTGGCCTGCTTATCCCCAACGGGCTTCTGCCTGGGCCCCACCACCATGGCATCCAGAAGGTCTCCCAGCCTAATTAACATGTTACCCTTTTATTAGTATAGCCTGAACACCTTATAAAATAGATGTCACAGAACTGCAGACTTTTCTTATCATTTATCTTATATTACACATAGACCAGAAAAAAAATCTAAAGTAACCACTAATCCTTCCTATATAATAAAAGGGTAATATGCAAATCAACCAAAGGCCAGAATGACTGGTCGCTATGACGCACACTGACCACCAGGGGGCAGACGCTCAATGCAGGAGCTGCCCTTGGTGGTCTGGGAGTGCAGCTTAGCCAGAACCAGGTCCAAGGCTGGCAAGCGCAGCCACCACAGCGCTAAAGACCGCGGGTGCGTGCGTGCGTGTGTGTGTGTGTGTGTGTGTGTGTGTGTGTCTTACTGCCAGCTTCCACCCGCTCCCTGCGAAAGGGGGTCCCAGCCTGCTGGTGGGGCTGAGGGACCCCGCCCCCACCCTTGTACGAATGTCGTGTACCAGGCCTCTAATTTAAAAATAAAAACACTAAGACAGGGGAAACCTGATAGGAAACGTAACTCAGTAAACTTTTCAATGGCTGCTCTGGGCAAGTGGCTCAGTGGTTAGAGCGCTGGACCTTGGACCAGAGTGTCTCCGGTTCAATTCCTGGTCAAGGGCACGTAATCCGTGGCCCCAGAGGCAACCAGTCGGTGTGTGTCTCTCACTCTCTCTCTCTCTGCCCCCTTCCCTCCCATTTACTATCTCAAAGAAGAAGAAAAATCGATGGGGAAAAAAACATATCCTCGGGTGAGGATTAACAAGAAGAAGAAGAAGAAGAAGAAGAAGAAGAAGAAGAAGAAGAAGAAGAAGAAGAAGAAGAAAAGACTACATACGTTTTGCTACTTGATTTTCAGTTAGCGGGAAGGGCGTGGAGCAGGCACTGGGCACCGGTGGGTGCTGAGCAGGAGCTATGCCACACACACCGCGGACAAACACCAACGGCGGGCTGTGAGGACAACGTTAAGGCACTTTCGGGGCAAAAAAGCTGGCAAAGGAGCCCCCTTATTTGTCATTCCTCATCATTAATTTTGAAACAATAGTTTTTCGCCGAAACTGGTGTGGCTCAGTGGATAGAGCGTCGGCCTGCAGACTGAAGGGTCCCGGGTTCGATTCCGGTCAGGGGCATGGACCTTGGTTGCGGGCACATCCCCAGCAGGGGGCGTGCTGGGGGCAGCTGGTCCATGATTCTCTCTCATCGATGTCTCTAAACTCTATCCCTCTCCCTTCCTCTCTGTAAAAAATCAATAAAATATATTTTTTAAAAAGAAAAGAAAAAACAGTTTTCCTGCTGTCAGAGTCACGGGCCTCGCTTAGAAGCCAGGCGGCCTGCTCACCGCCCCGGAGCGGAGGCCTCAGGGACACGCCGGGCCCGGAAGACCGTGAGGCCGGAGAGGCCCGCCCGGTGCCGGCAGGGGAGGAAGGGGATGGGAGGAGACAGAACGGGGCTTGCCGCCGGGGCGGGCGGGCGGGCGGCCGGGGCTGCAGGAACCGCGGGTTCAGGCGCTCGGGACCCCAGCTTTGGGGCGGAGGGGGGCGGCCCGGGCCCGGGCCCCCGGCGGCGGGGTGGGGGGAGGCCCGGGGTGGGCGGCGAGCGGGACCGGCCCCAGAGCCGCGGAGGGAGGCGGCGCGGAGGGGACCCGCCCCAGAGGAAGCGGCCCGGGCGCCGCCGTCCCTACCTGCGCGCCGAGGGTGCCCTTCCGCCGGGATGGCCGACCGGCGGTCCCCACTGACGGCGCCGCGCGTCCCGGTTTATTGCCGGAAGTCGCTGCGGAAAGCCCCGCCCTCCGCCGTGATTGGCCGGCGCAGCCCGCGTGACCGTGTTGCTACCCGGGTCGGGAGGCTGGCGGCGCGGGCATGCGCAGTGGGGCATCCCTCACGCAGTGGACGCGGTGCACGGGGTGGAGGTCCGAACCCGCGCCGCGGGCCTCCTCCCTCTTCCTTCCTCTCTTCTCCCTCCTCCCTGCTCCCTGCTCCCTGCTCCCTCCTCCTTCCTCTCTGCTCCCTCCTTCCTCCTCCTTACTCCCTTCTCCCTCCTCCTTCCTCCCTCCCCCTCCCCCCTCCCCCCTTCCCCCTCCTCCCTCCTCCCTCCCTGCGAGCTCTGCGCGGTGCGGGGCCAGAGCTGGCCCGTGGCGACCAGGGCAGGCGGCACCTGGACCCGATGGCCACTTGCACTCCGGCCGAGCCGGCCCCAACTTGCCTGGTTTCCAGCTCAAGCACTGAAGCCCAGAAACAGCCAGGGCGGCCACACTGGCTCTCAGACCTGTGCCCCGGGTTATCTTTTATACGTAGCTTGAGGCTCAAGTGCTGGGCATTTATAAGCAATTCCGAGTATTGTTCAGATCTTTCTAGAAGGTTGCAATCTCTGGGTGTCCCAATGATTCCATAAGGGACGTATGCACAGGTGACTTAGGGTGCCTCAGCCAGAAATCTGACACGTAGGACCCTAGGTACTTAATAATCCACCGAGCATAAATTACACAGGAGACACACATACAATGCACAAACCACTCACGGCTTATTTACCAGAGTCCCGGTGGGCTCCAGAATCCTCGGCAGGCCACCCGGGGATCCGCACTGACAGACACGCAGTTCACAGAGGACGTTGCAGCTGCAGCTCGGCTTGAGTTGAGGCCTCTCACAACGGCTCAGGGGCGCAGCTCAGGGTTGGGGTTTGCAGCTCGGGCAGAGCTTTGACTGGTGCAGGCAGGGGAAGTGGAGCGTGACCCCCTGTGGAGGAGCAGAAGGACCGCCTCTGATCTTCTGTGGAGCTTGCTCTTTGTATGTGTCTTCAGTGCTCAGAGGTGTCTTCAGTGTGTCTTAGTGGGCCAGGAGTCCTGCTATCCGGTCTTACATTGGAGTACAGATCACTCTATTTCCTATATACAGGTCACTCAAGGGTGCTTATCAGTTTGTTTACATTCCATTCCATATTTTCAGATATCACCCTTCAATTCCACACTTTAATACTTATTTAATATTGTATTTATCCTTATTACTGTTACTGTAACACTGGGTTTTTCCCCAAAGAGAGGGAACCATTTGCCACCCCCCCATCAGGCTGCAGGTGCAGGTCACAGCGGGTCAGGGTCCAGCTGGAAGCAGGACAGCTGGGTTGCATCCAGGAAAGGCTGCTGATGAGCTGTGTGAATTCACGATGGCCTTAACCCGTCTTGCCTCATTTTCCTCACCAATGCAATGGGGATAGCAGGACTTTTATAAGGATTAAATGAGTTAACCTACGCAAAAATATTTAAAACAGTGCCTGGTGCATGGTGAGCAGTAGGCACGCATCCGATCTTAGTCCTTTTCTTTATCAAATGTTTTTATAATTGGAACATACTGCAGGAAGCATTTAAAAATATTTTTATTGATTTCAGAGAGGAAGGGAGAAACATCAATGATGAGAGAATCATTGATCAGCTGCCTCCTGCACGCCCGCGATAGGGGATCTAGCCGGCGACCTGGGCCTGTGCCTGACCAAGAATTGAACCCTGACCTCCTGGTTCACAGGTGGAGGAATTAAGAACAGTGTCACTGGCCCCAGGAGTTCACAGCTCCCTCGGTGAGAGGACTGGGTTGCGTTTTCTCACTGTTGGCATTTCTTACTCTTACCCAGTGTGGGACAAAGCTCTTTTTTCTCATTCAACCTTGTGTTTTTCCGATGGATAGGATCGATCTGCACCGGCTGCAGGAGTGGCTGTCTGTGGGGAAGGAAGCGCTGTGTCAGCTGTGCTGAGGGGACCTCGCTCTCCTGCGCACTCGGATTGTGTCCCGAGGCTGAGAGAGCATCTTGTATCAGCTGAGAGGCTGTGGGTGAAAGCAGCCCTCCGGCCTGCCCGTGTGGCTCAGAGATGCGGGTGGAGGGAGGGGGTTAAAAAGGACAATCTCAGCCCCAGCCAGTTTGGCTGAGTGGATGGAGCGTGGGCCTATGGACTGAGGATCCCGGGTTCGATTCCGGACCAGGGCACATGCCTTCTCTCAGGAAGGCTCTGCACCTCCCAGTTCCAGGACAGGCTTCATGGCACTGAGTCCGTTCTTTTCAAAAATATTACCCTATCTAATAAGAGGGTGATATGCAAATGAGCAGTCACTCTGTCACAAAGGTGGCGGCACCCAGTCCTCTCGGCCCGCAGGAGTCCCCCAGTCCACTGAGAGGACAGCACGAATGGCCTGGTGGAACGCTTGCTTTGTCGCCACTTGGCTCGGGCCAGCCCCCAGAGCCGAGCAGACACGGACAGGGACGGGGGGTGGGGGGGCAGCCTGCAGCATCCGCAGCCGAGTGCGGGCCTGGAGAGGAGACGGCAGGCCTGTGTCCCAGAAAAGCAGTGTGGGTCCCTCCCGCCTCCCACGGAATTGGTGCTCATCGCTCCTGGCTCCTGTGGGCGCTGGCAGCTCGCTTCCACCTCCCTGGGAAGCCGCTCGGCTCCCGTGGAAGGAGCTCGGCTCCTGGCAGTGTGCTGTGGTTCCCGCCAGCTCCTGTGGAAGCAGTGGGCGGCCTACTGCACCCGATATTATGCAGTGGCCACTGTATATCTCTATTTTTATCGATTTCGGAGGAAACTCTGGGGTACATACACATATCCGGTGCACAGCAGCACTCCTCTGTCCAGGGAGGAGAGCTAGTTCTCACTGGCCTGCTGGAACTGCGGGCGCATGGCTGAGGGCGAGAATCCACCTGTTTTCTAAATTTCATTCTAGTTCTTACCTTCTCTGCGGGCCCAGGGCTCTGAGGGTGCGGGAGCCAGCTCTCAGCTCCCCTGCAAAGCGGTCCTGTGGCCTCGGTAATGTGCCCCTGACACACTCCATACTTCGCGGCAGAGTTGAAACGCTGATTTCACCTGGTTCTTCTCTTTCTTTCCCTTCACAGCCTCCCGCCTCCAGCCCAGGAGCAGCAGGAAGCAGGCGGCCTCGAGGCTGCTAGTTCGGCTTTTATTTTTTACCACAATCTCAACCAGATGAGTGCCCCTGGCTGACGGGGTGACGCTGCGGATGACAAGCTGTCCTATTAGTGAAATGAACTACCGCAAGCATGCCAGACTCAAAAGCTAACACGGGCCAAATAAACACGGTTTCACTTCATGTGGGCGCAAAGAAATCAAAAGCTTCTATTTTCATAGACACACAGATTTATTTTAATAGGGACATGCTGAATACGAAGGGCTGCAATAAATAATTAACAAAAATAGAACACTTTAATAAAAATTAACATTTTTTCTTGAACATTAACTTATCAGGCACTAAATAACTGCACAAATTAATAAGCATAATGCAGATACACCTATTTTTCTTGTTCTCCGAAAGCAAAACATTTCCTGTTGTGCACACCAAATAATAAATTAGTCCAAGGCTAATGGCATGGCCCTCGGCTGCTAAAATACTTCCTGCTGGTATTTAGTGGAGAGAAATGGTGCGCCTGTGTATAGGGAGCATAAGGGCAATGAATACAACACGATTACAGTAATCAGTCATTAGTGAAATTGTAGTTTATTATTAAGAACTAAAGGCCCGGTGGACAAAATTCATGCATGGTGGGGATCTCTCACACGGCCTGTACCCTCTCCAATCCGGGATCCCTTGGGGGATGTCTGACTGCCTCTTGTAATCCAGGACCGCTGGCTCCTAACCGCTTGCCTGCCTGTCTACCTGATCACCTCTAACCCATTTGCCTGCCTGCCTAATCACCCCTAACCACCTTTACCTGCGGGCCTGATTGCCCATCCGGTGTCTGACATGCATGCACCTGTTCCACGTGGACTGCATAGAGTGGCTGATGAACGGCATCACGTGTCCCTGCTGCAGGTGGCTGGTGCTTGAATGCAAGTCGTCTGACGAGATGGATTGAACCAGGAGTTCTGGTGTGATTTCCAGTGAATCACACCACCTTTAGACTTGGATCTTTTGTCACTGAGCCTAGCCTAGGATTAGGAATCGATATCAAGAACAAAGGTTTCCTTAAAAGACCTAGATGTAGCTCCATGGGTGATGACTGTTGACTGATGCCAGGAAGACAATGCTTTTCACCTCATACACCCTTTGAAAGGTGACAACACACACTGATCCAACACTTATGACTACACCCTCTCAACACAGGCAAACCTTAACACAGTCCAAATGACGGCACATGAAACAACAATGTTCAATCACATGTGGACCTTCCACAGTGAACATGTACTTTCACAGAGGCCATAAAGACCTCTAAGTCACAAACACACTACGGAAACACACCTGTATGTAGATTAGATAAAAACCATATGCCCCCTGAAATCATAAAAGCAAATCCTGGCTATGCCTACGTGTCAAACTGGGGCATTTCTATCTTTTTTTTTTTTTTTTAATTTTAAAATAGATTTTAATTGATTTTTTACAGAGAGGAAGAGAGAGGGATAGAGAGCTAGAAACAATGATGAAAAAGATAAACATGGATCAGCTGCCTCCTGCACACCCCTCAGTGGCGATGTGCCCGCAACAAAGGTACATGCCCTTGACCAAAATCAAACCTGGGACCCTTCAGTCCACAGGCCAACGCTCTATCCACTGAGCCAAACCGATTTCAGCTGCACTGGGGCATATCACAATTCAGGGGCAACAAGAGAAGCACATGGCAGAGGAACAAAATGTGTGCTGATTTCCATCAAGGCCAGTGGTACCATATGATAAAAGAGGCCATGACAAAGGATCTACATGTGGTTAATACAACTGCCTCCAAAAGAAAGTAGGAAAGTGTAGATTCTTAAAGCAGGTTCTTAGGAGAAAGCATCAACGTTTTAATGTGATTCCATGCTTTTGACTGCGGAGAATTTTTCTTATACAATAGTCATTATTATCGCCAATTTTTTTTTTTTTTAAACTAATCCTCACCCCAGGATATTTTCCTATCGCTTTTTAGGGAGAGTGGAAGAGAGAGGGAAAGGCAGAGAAAAACATCAATTGGTTGCCTCCTGAATGAGCCCTGACCAGGACCCAGGCTGGGGAGAAGCCTTCAAAGTATGTGCCCTTGACTGGAATCGAGTCCAGGACAAAGGGTCAACAGGCAGACACTCTATCTACTGAGACTAACCAGCTAGGTGTCAAAACTCTGATTTAAATATTTAGTACAGTAAAAATAGAGGTAAATCATTTTTTCGTTTAAATTACTTCAATAAATATAACTCTAATATTACAGTTAGAACATGGTTTTGTACCATGTTTTAACTCACATTTAATATTATATAACTCACCCAAATACATGTGTTTATACCAGTGTAAGCAAAATGGAATTTAACCAACCTGCTTAATTTTTTGCCATCAATTCTTGCATTTTTCAAGTATTAATCATTTTAATTTGAAAATATTACTTCTACCAAAATTGTGCATTCTACACTCCCAAAGTGCTTCACAATTGTGAACTTTCTTACGTTTTCAGTAACAAATCTTTGGTAAAATTCTGGCTATTTTGCTGAATTGTTTGCTTAATGGTCCAATAATTTTAGCCATTCTAAAATTTGTAATATGAAATCCACCTAAAAGTTTATCTACTTTCTCAATGTGAGATAATTAGTGCTAAGTAATGAGAAGTCGCTGAAGATTCCATCATGTTACAGTGAGTATTCAATAATGTAAATCCTCAACTGCTTTACAAGTGCTGATTATTAAGTAACATTTTATCATTTTCCATGGAATAATTTTTCAGAAGATTATCTGTTAATCTTCAAGAGGCTTTGACCTCCTGCTATTAGTTTTTTCCCCACTCATTTCTTGTTTTAGCAGTTAACTACATTAAATGTTTTTGGGCACACCAAGACTGGTGCTAGGTTGAATAGTGCACAATGATTATAGAGCTAGAATTTTTCTCCTTTATAGTTTTCTAATTTGTATAAAGGATAAGCTATAAAGATATCCCTACAATGATTACATACATAGAATTTATCTGACCTGATTCCTCCATTCATTCATGGGTTAGATGAACTAAATATTTTGTCTAGCTGACAGATCCCAGATTCTGGTTCCTGTCCTATAACTTTTAAGGGAAAACACAGCAAGAATCTTATTAAAGCAATTGCTCAGAGAACATCTCAAGCCACTGCTTCATGCCAGTTGGCTTCACCTTAATCAAGTTAGTAGTACTTACTTGTTCTTATCCCATCCCACCCTATTCCTGTTTAGTGCCAGCTCAGATCCAGTGCTTGACAGATTCCCATTTCAGAGTACTATTTAAGATCTCACTGACAGTTAGAAATGGGATCTGGCTCCTGGTTAAGATCAATTTCCAGACAAGGCTTTACTTGCATGGAGTATCAATCAAATTGTGTGGTGGTGGCAGGAGACAAGAAGAAACTCATGTGGTCTCCAGCTGTTAGACGGAGTCCTGACTGAGCACAGGAATCAGGGTCAGGTCAGCCCCAGAGCCAGCCCAAGTGACTATGTTATGGGGTACATCACAGTGCTCTGAAATCCATGCCACAGTGGTATGTGGTGACAGTGGCTCTAGTCAGCAGTGTTTCCTGGTCCAGGCAGAAGTCCAGATCCTGTGTACTGAGGACCTGCAGATCCCACCTCCCTACCACAGGTTCCCAGCCCTTGCCCCACTGCAATCTCCCACTCTGCCAGCTTTCCTGATACAATGCTGGTACCATGCCCCTCTAACTCATCCACCAAGGCATTTTGTTTAACAGAACTGTGTAATAAAGACCCTAACACATTCTTTGCTTTAAGTTTGAGTTCTCCAAGTCAGCCCACTGTCTGCAGAGTTTGTCAAGCAGTTGCCATACATATGGATTCTCTCCAGTTTGAACTAACTTTGACTGAATGATGAATAAAGGCTCTTTCACCCTGATTACAAATTGCTTTTCCCCCCCACAGCGTGAGTCCTTCAAGGATGTTTAGAGTCTGAAACAATGTGTAGTGAATCTTTCATATTTATAACATTTATAGTGTGAGCTTTTTCATGCTGTTCAAGGTCAAAATATTTACTGAAGGCTTTTTCACATAGATAACATTTGAATGGGTTTTCTCCAGTATGAACTCTCTTATGCAGTCCAAAGTCATAGCTTCTTTCCCACATATATTGCATTGATATGGTTTCTCGTTAGTGTGAGTCCTCTGATGTACTCTGAGGGCAGATGAGTTATTGAAAGCTTTCCCACAGAGGAGATACTCATATCTATGGCTTCTCTCCAGTGTGAGTCCTCTCATGTAGTGTAAGGGCAGGCGAGTTATCGAAAGCTTTCCCACAGAGGTGACACTCATATGGCTTCTCTCCTGTATGAATTTTCTTATGTCGTCTAAGGCTAACAGAATTAGTAAAGGCCTTCCCACATAGATGACATTCATGTGGTTTCTCTCCAGTGTGAATTCTCTCATGTGTTCTAAGGCGAGAAGAATCAGCAAAGGCCTTCCCACATACATGACATTCATGTGGTTTCTCTTGATTATGAGTTCTCTCATGTTGTCTAAGTTTAGAAGACTTAGTGAATGCCTTCCCACATAGACGGCATCCATATGGTTTCTCTCCAGTGTGAGTTCTCTCATGTTTTCTAAGGTCAGAAGATTGACTAAAGGCTTTCCCACATAGATGACATCCATGTGGTTTCAATCCAGTGTGAATCCTCTCATGTTGGCTAAGGTTAGATCTTATACTGAAGGTTTTCCCACACAGATGACACTCATATGGTTTCAATCCAGTGTGAATTCTTTCATGTTTTCTAAGGTAAGAACTACTAATGAAGGCCTTTCCACACAGATGACATCCATGTGGTTTGAATCCAGTGTGAATTCTTTCATGTTTTCTAAGGTAAGAACGACTAATGAAGGCCTTTCCACATAGATGACATCCATGTGGTTTCAATCCAGTGTGAATCATCTCATGTCGTCTACGGTTAGAACGCACACGGAAGGCTTTTCCACAAAAACGACATTCAAATGACTTTTCTCCATTTTGAGTATTACTGTGTTGTCTAACGGGAGAGTGTTGAATCAAAGCATTCCCACGTTGACATTCAAACAATTTATTTCTAGCATCAATTGGTTTATGTTGATTAAAATAATTGATCACTTTTCTAAATTCTTGTATGATATGGGGTTTCTTTCCCATGTGAGGTATCATGCACCAAGTCAATGTTAAGATTTCAGTCAAGCAACCATCAAAAAAGAAAAAAAGAAAAAAAAGATTTCAGTCAAGTTTTCTCCCAAATCATTACATTCAAAAGAATCTTCTTGAGTGTAAGATCTCTGCTTTTTGAAAGGAAATGAGAGACTGTTAAAGATTTATCCACATTTATTCATTCTTTCATTCCTTTCTCAATATATAAATTATAATCATTCAATGATAGAGTCCATTTAAAATTGTTCCTATTAGTTATATAACCACATGCATAAAGATTTTCTCTTTTATGGCATCCCAACTGGATATATCTGATTAATTTAAAAAATATATATATTTTATTGATTTTTCACAGAGAGGAAGGGAGAGAGAGAGCGAGCTAGAAACGTCGATGAGAAACATCGACCAGCTGTCTCTTGCACACCCTCTACTGGGGATGTGCCTGCAACCCAGATACATGCCCTTGACCGGAATTGAACCTGGGACCTTTCAGTCCGCAGACCGACGCTCTACCACTGAGCTAAACCGGTTTCGGCATATCTGATTAATTTTTATACATTCTACTTCAAAGACTGGGTATATGAGCCAGAATTACACAATTCTCTCTTTTTTAAATCCTCCCCTGGGAATATTTTTCCATTGATTTTTAGAAAGAGTGGGAGAGAAGGAAAAGACAGAGTGAAATATTGGTGTCAGAGAAAAACATCAATTGATTGCCTCCTGACCAGGGCCAGGGTGGGGAGGAGCCTGAAACTGAGGTACGTGTCCATCACTGGAATAGAACCTGGGACCCTTTGGTCCACAGGCCACAACTTTCCTGCTCAGCAAAACTGGCTAGGGCACAATTTATAAGACCTCAGGTTATTGTTTTGACTTCAGGTTAATTTCCTCCCTAAAACCAAACTAACAAAACTTTCTGCTGTGAAAGCCCTTGATCTCAACTTTAATTAGATAATTATGCCAAACTCATAACTTATTTAATTTCCTGTTCTTTATTTAGAAGAACAGGTTCATACTGATAAAGCTTACCACTGCATTGATGAGGGATGTGTCCTTCTTGAGAAAATGTTGAGTGGATAACATTTCTTGTTTTTTAAAATCATCTCTCCTTTCTGAAATGACTAGGGGGAAATTATTAGGGAGATTAAAATGTTGAAGAGACCCATAGCCCATTTGTTTTAAATATTAACACATAAATGGAAAGCACATCAAAGTAAGGAATGCTCTAAGGAAAAACACATTACAGGCATCAATTGACATTTTTTGGACTAGAATATGAGAAAAATAAAATGAAGATGGCAAACTGGGGAGGAAAAGAGAGGGACAGATTTATAGAATAGGTCCATAAAAAGGGATATTTTGTGAATTAAAAACACACACAAACACATCACTTTTATTGATAAGTCAGACACAATGGACAGTTTCATGAAGTAAGACAGTCCCAAGACAATGGAATATAAAATGACAGCAGACAAGTTAATACTATTCCTCCCCTTACTCTCACCCTCAGCACTATATCCTCCAACCTTCTCAAAGTCCTTATTAATGATAGCCATGTCCTCATGGGACTCAGAAAACTCTCCTTCCTCCACTCTCTGACTCACATGCCAGTGAATAAAGGCATGCTTGGCATAAAACAGGTCAAACTGTGGTCCAGGAGAGCCCATGCCTCAGCAATGGCTATGGTGTTTTGAGGCACTGCTCAACATGCACATATCTCACTGTATTTTGGCCAGATTGCCGTCAGATACACAGTGGTAGGTTGCTAATTAATACAAACTCAAAAATCATTGGGGGAGCAATCCACAGACTAGATGGCATGCTTGGTCTTGATGGTGAGAATGGCAGCACTAACCATGTCACCAAAGTAGAAAAGGCAGCAAGCCAGGAATTTCCCAAGGAAGGGCCATATTTCATCATCTGGTTGGCTCGCTCAAAGCACACACTGGTAATCTCTACTACAGTAAGCTGCTTATAGTAGGCTTTCTCAGCAGAGATAACAGGGGCACATATGGACATAGGAAAGTGGATTTGGAGTTATGGGACTAGGTTTTCCTGGAATTCTCTAAGATCGACTTTCAGTGACTCATCAAACTCGAGGGAAGCCACGATTGAAGACACAATCTGGCTAATAACGTGGTTAAGATTAGTGTTGGTTGAGTGCTCAATATTGAGTTTTCTCCCACAGGTATCATAGATGGCCTTCCTGACAACCGTGAAGGCACAATCAGAGTGCTCCAGGTGGTGGTGTGGGTGCTGAGATAGAGTTACAGGGCTCAACTCCAGCTATGGAAATCTGGGGGGGATAGATGTAAATAGAGAACTCCTCTAAGTACATGAATATAACCTTCCCTAAAGTTAAGAGAGACACCTGAAGAGAAGTTACTACCTGCAAAGTATAATGACATCTCAAGAATTTGTCTCCTACGTTTTACAAAACATCACTAACCTCAGATATCTCCATTAATCATTCTTAGGGCCCGCTTACTCACTGACTGACAAGGCTCTTTCCTATATTGAAACACAGCCTCTGGAGCTCACCTGGACTCTGGCCTTGCAGAATAACAATCTCTTCTCCTGAAAGTTGCTTTCCCTCCTTGAAATGAGAAATCACGTATGAATCGTAGAGCTGACTGCCTGTTTGTACGAAAATGATACATGGATTTTGAATTCTGTGCTGATAACAGTATATGGTAATCAAAATAGGGTCAATTAAATGAGAAAAATAATATAACCTCTGAAAGTCAGCCCAGGGAAGCGTATACTGAAAGTAACATGGTTAGTCATCCAATGACATCTCTTAAACTTATCCCAAAAGATATTAAGGACATATCATTGCTGTTGCCCATGGCCAAGTTCAAAGACAGTCTATAAAATCATCAATATTTTCATGTAAGTTTTCACAGTGCTTAACTATTATGACCAAATAAATTCAACTTCTACCAGGGGGTGGGGGGAATCTAAGTTCTAGGTGGAAAACAGTATGTCTTGTTATTTTTAATACTTTGTTCTGATCTAACAGTACCTGCAGCAAGATAATTATTTATATATTTTAAATCAATACATTTACTTACACATTCAAAAACAGTGAATTTCTGCCCTGGCCAGCTTTGCTCAGAGGTTGAAGCATCGGCCCTCAGACCCAAAGATTCCAAGTCAAGAGCATGTACCTCAACTGCAGGTTCAATCCCTGGCCCTGTGGGGGAGGCAACCAATTGACATTCTCTCTCACATTGATGTGAGACTCATTCGCCAGTTAATGAGTGTGTGTGTGTCTATCTCTCCCTCCCCCCACATCCTTCCACTATCTCTAAAAATCAATGGGAAAAATATCCTCTGGTCAGGATTTAAGAAATTAAGTGAGCTCCCACCACTGTGTGAGAATTGGAAATTTAGTAGCAAGCAAGGGAGACATAAAATTATGTCAGGAAGATTACATTCTATTGGGATTACAAAATGAATAAAAGCAAAAAGTAAAGAAAATTGCTGACTGTAAGAGTGATGAAAGAATCAAGATAAAGTTTGGAATAAGAAATGGGAAAGTTTTTCGACATATGTGTAAACTGAATAAATATATACATGCACAATACATATGAAGAGACTCACCAATCGAGAGCAGATGACAGATGCTCTCCAGCATTACGTCTGTGAATAGTTTTCTCTGGGGTATGTCCAGCAGGGCCCATTCTTCCTGGGTGAAGTCTACAGCTACATCCTCAAAGGTCACTGCTTCCTACAACATTATGGACATTGTTTCAGACAGTGCCAGGACTGCAACCTCTAGGGGAGGATGGTTCGGGTAGGTCACGGCATTAAGAAGTGGCAGCTGAGTAATAGAAAGTTCAAACAGTATTTTGGGTCCAGCCACATCATTCTCATTGCTAAACTGGACATCTGACTTTCAGATATACCCACAGTAAATATATAAAACCTCACTATAAAGAAGTATAAAATGAGGTGTGATGTAATATAACCTGGAAACATCACAATAAACTTGTAATGATGACTCCAAATCATGATTACAAAATTTGCACTTGAAAATTTATAATTAAAACACTTCTCCACCAATTTCAAGGAAACCTACAAACTCATCAGAAGGACTTGGGATTGGCAGGTGCAGTCTCTTGTCTCCACACAGCTCAGATGCTCCTGACGCAGCATAAAGATAAACTGCTCAGCAGCATGAGCCAGAGACCCTGAGACTTCTGTGCTGAAGGCCAGGAGTACCCCAACTCTTTCTATGGTCCGGGGCCTCTGTGTCTCACTTTCTCTGGGACCTCCAATTACAGCTGTCATTGCCTCTTCTGTTTCTCCATCTTATGTCTCTATTCAAGTTTACCTGAAGCCACCTGGTTACTCTGGGCTCTTCACTTCATCAAAAATTTCCACAAGGCTCTAAGTTTTACTCTACCTTCTATGTTCCTCCTCCTGAATTACAACCAAAATTGAGGAAACAATACTCGCTATGCATTGCCTCCACTTAATCAAATTTGAAGAAAGAGAAAATTACAAGAAGAAAATTCATGACTTGGGATGGGTAATAATGAGAATTTTGGTTTTCTTTTTTGGATTTCAAAAGTGCAAACATATTCTATAAAAATTTTAAAAGGCCTGAGATTGGAAAAAATAAATGAATGACTCCTGATTGCCTTTTCTGGCATAATCATGACTTATTTTCCCCCCAATACTAATCAGCATGCCTGTCAGCACCTGTAACTGGCTGAACTCAGCTGTGGAAACACCTGCTGCCCTTCCTGGCTATAATGTTTTGCTCCTTCCTCACCTGCATTCACCTCAATCCTAAGGCCATGACAGTTAATGATATGATTAATGTGGAACTTTTTTTTTTTTTTTTTTTTTTCCTAACCAAGCCATGCATTAGATGAGAAAACGAAGCCTTTCCAATATCTCCTATAAATACACAGCATTACTAGAGGCTGGAATATCTTAGTTTTTTGTTTTGTTTTTTTAAAAGTATATTTATTGATTTTTTACAGAGAGGAGGAGAGAGGGATAGAGAGCTAGAAATGTCGATGAGAGAAACATCGACCAGCTGCCTCTTGCACACCCCCTACCAGGGATGTGGCACCAACCAATGTACATGCCCTTGACCGGAATCAAACCTGGGACCTTTCAGTCCGCAGACCGACACTCTACCACTGAGCCAAACCGGTTTCGGCTGGAATATCTTAGTTTAATGTTGGGAAAGAGATTGCCATTTAATGAGTCCTTGACCCAATACGACCATTCCAGAGTACTGGGAGAAATGAACTGAAGCTCAGATTTGTGAAAAGTCTCGCGTGTACTCAGAACACCCGTGCCTGTAGGAACAATATACCCACATACTGGCAATGGAGATGCGTTTCAGTAGAAAGGCTAATTCCCAACTCACCTGTGACGACATGGTCACTAGCTCAGCTATCAACTGTCTCTTGGGTTTTCATTGACACAAAGTCCAAGCAACAGGAGGCAAAGCTGTGGGAGGAGAAAGAAGCCATGACATTTACTTCTCTACAATTTCTAGACCCAACTGTCACGAAGCCCCACTGCTTTACCTGGAGGTAGCCCCCAGCCCAACCAGCAGAATCGGCAGTGTTTGCTGAGTGAGCAGCGGGAGAGCTCTCCTCTGCAGATCAAAGGAAGACACAAACACCTATAATTTAGAGAGGAGGGTGGTAAGGGAATCAATCCAGGTGTTCAGGATTTTCCAATTCCCTCTTGAGACCAAAACACAGAGATCCCTGACTCATGCCACAGGTGTCCCCACCTCCAGCAACAGGCTTAATTATACATTTCTCAGGCTTATATTCTTAGTTGGCACACAGCAGTGTTTCTCCAAGTCTACCCTGCTCTCTGATGCCCCAGACCATTCCTATGTCCTGTCCTTGGCCCTCCAGACACTTTTGTCCTGAGTCATTTTTGTCTCCTCCAAGTGAGGCTCCAGAAATATCAATCCTTCAACACCGACTTTTAGATAAGTCCTGCAGGAATTTGGTTACGCACCAAGAGAATTAAGATTACATTTTATTATAGTGTTAATTCATTGATGGATTGCCTTATTCCATTCAGTGTAGCCCATGGCATCTACTTTGAAATTTATCCCTGAAGAGACCCTGCATCAGATAATACGTGATCACGTGGGTTACAGAACTCCTATCATGTTCGACAATCCTCACAGGGCAGTAGGCTTAGGAAATATAGAATGAAAGCATTTTAATAGGAAATTCTGTTGCTCCATCTGATATTTTAGAAAAGTGGAAGCTGAACTGCTGTCCTTTGCCAGTCATGTTACCAGCAATTTTCTTTAACCTCATTATTTCAGTGTGCCTGAGGCAGCATTTATAAAGTTAAACCCTCCCCTAAAACAGCAATAATCATGTATATTTCATAAACAAATGATGATAATGAATTGTAACAGAAGTAGGTTTAACTCACCATTTGTAACTTGGAATAGTCAAGTTTCATTACATGCGATTCTGTGCAAACAGATATATATATATACACATTTGCTTATCTATTCCTCAAAGTAACCCTACTGATTATGACTTATTTATAAAGTTAATAAATGGCATGATCAGAAGTTCAGAAAATTTTAGTAATGTGGCAAAAATCACACAAATACAAGCATATACCATGCATATAAGCATATGTCAAAAAGAAGCACGTATAATTTGCATTTGCCTACGCCTGCCTTTTAAGCAGAGAATCCTTAAAAGAACCCATGCCCTCTGAATGGTCAAAGCATTGTCACGTATACCATAAAAGACTGAGTTCAATTCCTGCTCAGGGCATATATGTGGGTTGCAGGTTTGATTCCCAATTGGGGTGCATACAGGAAGCAATCCATCAATGTTTCTCTCTAAGATTGATCTCTCTATCTTTTTCTACCAATTCCTCACTAACAGTCAATAAAAACATATCCTTGGGTGAGAATTAAAAAAGAAAATTCAGAGGACCCATCCTTTTTTTGCAATATATTCTCCTTTTTGCTCTTTCACCAAAAATTACTGCCCATGCTGGTATTCTGTACCATACAGGATCCATTGCATCACCCCCATTCCAAAACTTCATCTCCACTCTTCTTCCTACTGCCCAGTGTAACGTGGCTACGGGTTCCAACAGTGTTCCCTAAGACCAACATCACTTCCTATTTCTACTGACCATTTGCTACATCTGCGGAAGAATACTGCCACAAGAAATCCAAAGAGGACCACACCAAGATACATCACAATTAAAATGCCAAGAGCAAAAGACAAAGAGAGACTCTTACAAGCAGCAGGAGAAAAACAGTTCGTTACCTGTAAAGCTAAAGGAGTTCATCACCACCAAACCAGTATTGTATGAAATGCTGAAAGGTATTCTTTAAGATGAGGAAGAAGAAAAAAGATAAAAATTATGACCAACAAATACATATATATCAACAAGTGAATCTAAAAATCAAGTGAACTAAAAATCTGAGGACCAGAATAAACTGGTGAATATAATAGAATCAGGGGCAAAGAAAGGGAGTGGATTGAGAACTATCAGGGGTAAAGTGGTGTAGAGGGTGTAGGAAGAGACTGGATTAAAATTGTACATCTATGGATGAGGACAATTGGGGGGAGGAGTAAGGGCAGAGAGTGGGGTGGGAACCAGGTGGAAGGGAGCTATGGGGGAAAAAGGAGAAACAATTGTAATAATCTGAGCAATAAAGATTTATTAAATTTGGGGGAGGGGGGAGGAGAAAAAAACGAATACTGCCACTCAAGGCGTCTCCAAATAGTGCCTTTTCCAGAGCTGCCCCTGACAGTAGGAGTCACCTCTCACAGTGGCTTCGAAATGGCATGTCCTGCTTAGTTAACAGGTCTTCCATGCTCCCAAAGTATTTCTAACTCTCTCCAGGCCTTTGATTTCACACATTTTCACCCTCCCTTCACTTTCAATAGATGAGGTATTTCCTTCCAAGTGGATATGTAGGTTGACAAGTTCCTGGGTCTAACACCATAAAATGTGCACATTTTCCGCACTTATACCCTTTATTACTCCTCCTCTCCTACTGCACTGAAGAACCATCTAGACTCCAATGAAACCACTGTCTTCTGTTTTGTCAAGAACCTTGTATTATTTACTAAAATGTTCATTTCCTTTATAAGCGACTTGCCCCTCTTCTCAAAGCATCCCCCCATCATTTAAACCTATCAAATCTCCTCTATCTTCAAACTAAAACTCCTCTGAACTCTTTCCTCTTCTGGTCCTTCTCTACTGTCCCGCCTTTACAATCAACCCAAAAGGTGAAGATGCAGTTACCTTAGGCTCACATCCGTCCCCCGCTCTCCCCTTCCCCCCAGTTGGCTAACTAACACCACCACCAATGACATCGGCATAAATAAATGCAATGTACATACATCAGGCTTTTACTGGGATCCAAGCAATAAGTGTAAAATGACTTCTTTTGAGGAATTTACTTTCCCCTCGGCTCTCTAACATGTCTAAGGCTAATATACTCATCCCAGCTCTGTATCACGTGAGCAGGAAGATGACAAGGCTCCATGCGAATTCTGCATGCTGTTCACTCAGCTTCTTCGTTACTTCTTCCAGAGCTCATGTGTGAGGTCCACCTCTGAGCTCTCCCCTCTGCTTTCCAGCTATCATGCACTTAATATCACTCTTTACCTACTCCACGTTCCTTTCCATGTCTCTACCAGATGGCTAACGTTTGAAATGTTGTAGACTCACTCAGACCATATCGAACACTATTAAGTATTGCTATCGTTTCTACACTGTTCACAATTATCATTCTTCATTCCTGTAGGGAGCGGTTATAGGGTAAAGCCTCCGACTGACCTGCTGGCAAAGCCGCAAACAAGTCCCAGCTTAGAGGGCACAGCCCTCTTAGTATGATTAAGCTTCATCTCATGACGCTCCCCAGATCTTTCCTGGGTAGCTAACGGGCTGTGGGAGGTGCAGTAAGTGCTGCCCAAACCAGTGAAACTTATAAGAACATTGTAAATCACCCCGTTTACTCTGACTATAAAATAAACCATCAGCTTGCAGTCTGGATCTGTTCTGTCATCTCAGTCACACCTAGAACCCAGCTTATCCTCTTTGTCTGTCTTCATCCTTTGCCGGCCCTCCCTCAGACTCGCCAAACCCTTGGCTGTGCTGGTGAGGCCCACATTCCCACCCAAATTCACAAACACAATTTCCCACCCCATCATTACTTCTCAGTTTGAACGGCAATTCCTAAGATATGTCCTCAATAATTCCCAATAAAATGAACACTTCCCTTCACAAAAATTCATCCATAAAATAAAGGAGGGTCTGTCCGGTCTTGTGAAAACAATCGCTAGTACTCACCAGAACCTAACAGATGGCAATCCTATGAAGCCCAATCTTTTTTAAAAAAAAATATATATATATATTTTATTGATTTTTTACAGAGAGGAAGAGAGAGGGATAGAGGGTTAGAAACATCGATGAGAGAGAATCATCAATCAGCTGCCTCTTGCACACCCCCTACTGGGGATGTGCCCGCAACCAAGGTACATGCCCTTGGCTGGAATAGAACCAGGGACCTTTCAGTCCGCAGGCCGACGCTCTATCCACTGAGCCACACCGGTTTAGGCCTGAAGCCCAATCTTTTCTGAGGACGCTGCCCGACTGCCCTGACACCCCAGCGCCTTCCACTCTGCAAAGGTCGCCATTATGGTGGTGGGCTCCCTCCCTTTCCTGGAGCCGGTCACCACACCAACACTGGGATCTAGGGAAGCAGCCCGACTAAAGGAGAGAACAAATCAAGTAAATCTACCAAGGACGCCTCTGTCAGGAAGTGTTTCCCCTCTTATTACGTAAGTCAAGCAGATGAACTTAAGAAGACAAACCATCATTTACCTCTGTATTTCCTCTAAAAGCTTCAAAGGCAACCTGCACGCTTCTTCCCTAGTTTATGGGTTTTGGTTGTTCTGGGCAGTATTGTAGAGAATATGCAGCAAGAGAATGCATTCTGCTCTTTATTTTGTAAGAGGGTTTGTAACCTGCCAACATATTTTCAGGCTGCAGGCATCAGTCTGATTCTACATCAATATAAACACTTTTGCTGAATACACCCGAGGGAAGTATTTTCCCCGTTCACAACATGCATTTTTACTACCAAGCAAGAAATAGCTCGTACAGTGTCGGATGGTCTCTTCAATTCACATTCAGGCGATGTCCCCCAAACCATAAAACTCTACCAGCTTTGAAATATTAAATCCCCAGAATAACCAAGTTCTGCATTGATATTACTATTAATAGAATTTTTTCCTTTTTTTTATTTTAGTAAGTCTTCACCGGGGATATGTTTTTTTTTAATTGAAATAAAAAAGAAAAGGTTTTTATTGATTCCAGAGAGGAAGGGAAAGAGGGAGAGAGAATCATGGATCTGGGGCCTCCCTGCAAGCCCCGTGAGGATCCATCATGGAACTGGGGCCTCCGGGTTCACAGGCCGTGGTAACCCAGGAGAGACACCGCACTCGGACACAGACTAAAAATGTTCAGGAAAGCGCGTTTACTTCCTGCGCGTGGTCTGCAGCCCCAAGCTCTAGAAGCCTTTTGCTTATACAGACTTCTCTTCCTTAGCAAGCAGGCAAGCTACGTGTACCGAAGCGGGTGTCCGGCGTGAGCCATCAGCCATTCCTAAGCATTTTCAGTAGCAGGTCAGTTCTCCCTTCCTCCCCCGCCCTGGCCTTACCCTCTTTATCAGACGGCGGTCGGCACGTGAGCTTGTTCTGGGAGCTGGGCAGCGCCGCCGCGCGGGCCTTGGGAGTGTTTCAGTCCACAGCAGGGTGACCCTCCGCCCGGAGCCCCGCCGGCCGGGCTCCCGCTGAATTCCTCAGGGGGGGGGGGGGGAGAATATGGACCGGCTGCTCCGGCCAGCCCGGGTGTCTGCCGCACCGGGCACCGGCCCCGGCCCGACCCGGCCCGCATCCCACAGCCGCGCTGCCCGCCGGGCTCCGCCCTTTGGGAAGCCCGCACCGGCCTCCTCCGAGCCCCGGCCGCGCCCTCCTCCCTCCTCCTTCCTCCCTCTTCCCTCCTCCCTCCTTTCTCCCTCCTCCTTCCTCCTTTCTCCCTCCTTCCTCACCCCTCCCTCCTCCCTCCTTCTCCCTCCTCCCTCCTCCCTCCTCCTCCTCCCTCCTTTCTCCCTCCTCCTTCCTCCCTCCTCCCACCTCCCTCCTTCCTCTTCCCTCTTCCCTCCTCCTTCCTCCTTCCTCCCTTCTCCCTCTTCCCTCCTTTCTCCTCCCTCCTCCCTCCTCCCTCTTCCTTCTTCCCTCCTCCTTCCTCCTCCCTCCTCCCTCTTCCCTCCTCCCTCCTTTCTCCTCCTTCCTCCCTCCTCCCGCCCCGCGCCGCCTCCGCCCTCCCGGCACCAGCCGTGGGCGCACCGGCGGGCTCCAGGGGCGGCGGTCGGGGCCGGGGGGCAGGCGAGGACGGGGCCCGGGGGGCGGGGGAACGGGCCCGGGGGGGGGGGCCGGGGCCCGGGGGGCGGGGGGGGGCCCGGGCCGGGAGGCGGGGGGGGGGGGGTAGGGGAAGGGGCCCGGGGGGCGGGGGGGGCCGGGCCCGGGGCGGCGGGCGGGACGGGGGGGGGCGGGGGGACGGGGCGGGGGCGGGCGGGGACGGGGCCCGGGGGCGGCGGGGGGGGGGGGACGGGGCACGGGGGGGGGGCCGGGGGGGGCGGGCGGGGGCGGGAGGGGACCGGGGCCGGGGGGGGCGGGACGGGGCCCGGGGGGGGCGGGGGCGGGACGGGGCCCGGGGGCGGCGGGCGGGGGCGGGACGGGGCCCGGGGGCGGCGGGCGGGGCGGGACGGGGACCCGGGGGCGGCGGGCGGGGTCCGGGGGGGGGGGGGCGGGGGGGGGACGGGGCCCGGGGGCGGCGGGCGGGGGGGGACGGGGCCCGGGGGCGGCGGGCGGGGGCGGGACGGGGCCCGGGGGCGGGGGCGGGGCGGGGGCGGGGGCGGGGGACGGGGCCCGGGGGCGGCGGGCGGGGGCGGGACGGGGCCCGGGGGCGGCGGGCGGGACGGGGCCCGGGGGCGGCGGGCGGGGGCGGGACGGGGCCCGGGGGCGGCGGGCGGGCGGGCGGAGGGCAGCACCGGGCGGGGGCCCCGGGCCCGGCCTGAAGGCGGGCGGTCCGCTCCTTACCGCACAGCCGAGGGCCGCGGGGAGCAGCGCGAGAAGCCGCGCCCCGGGCGCCGGGCAGCGGGCACCGCCCCGGAGGGCGGCCAGCAAGGGGCCGGGGCCGGGGCCGGAGCGCTGCGGGCTCCGCGGAGGGCGGTGCGGGGAGCCCGGGGCGCCCACAGCGGCCGGTCCGGCGGCGGAGGGCGATGGAGACCCGGGCGGACCTCGCCCCGCGCACCGCCGCCTCCGCTCGGGAAGCCTCCTCTGCGCCGCAGGATCTGACGCAGGGGCGGGGCCTCCGCAGGAAGAGGCGGGCCGCGGTGACGTCATCGGCCGGTGGGCGGGGCCCGCGCCTGCCGCCCCGCCCCCGCGCCGCTTCCCGGCGGCCATCTTGCCGCAGGGGGCCCTGCGGGAGCCCCTGCAGGCCGGGCGCCTGGCGCGCAGCTCCTCCGGCTCCGGGCTAAAGGAGCGCTTGGAGCTGTGAGCCCTTCGGCTGAGCTGGGCGCGGAAGGAGCCGCCCGCTGACCCGGCAGCTCGGGGAGGCCTGCGTGGCGGTCTTGCAAACCCAGAGACCTGAGATCACCACAAAAGATGGCTTGGAAATTAAATATCTAACAGGTTATAGTGGGTAGTCATGTCCCAGATAGCTCACCTGACAAAGATCAATTTAAATCTTTACTGAGCCCCTCCGCCTCCCCGCCTCTGAGATAACGTATCTGTGAGATGTCTGGGTAACTTGTAACTTCCTTTGTACCCCGGGCCCCTCAGGGCACAACAAATGGCCTGGAGACATCCCTCATTGTTATTGTTATCAAGGTAACTGTCAACTGTTAATAACGTTAGAGTATCCTGTATCCATCTCATCTCTGTGAAAGAAGCTCCAGTCCTGCTATCCGGTCTTGCATATGGGGTACAGATCACTTTATTTCCTACATACAGGCCACTCAAAGGTGCTTATCAGTTTGTTTCCATTCCATTCCATACTTTCAGATGTCACACTTCAGCTCCACACTTTAATACTTATTCAATATTGTATTTATCCTTATTGCTGTTACTATTTACCCTTATTTATCCTTTATTTAGTATTTATCCTTATTGCTATTACTATAACGGCTCGCTGGGTTCAGGTGCGCGGAGGTGGGATCCCCCCCCCTCAGGTCTGCGGCTCCTGCACTGAGAAAGGGCCCTTTTGCTGCGCGAGGACAGAGTGGTCTGTGCTGGAGGGGGAAGCGGCTGTGAGAGGTAAGGACGCCAGACAGCGTGCTTTTATGCCGGATTCCTGTTTCCCCAGCGAGGCAGACGAAGCCCCTTCACACTTAACTTTTTGTTGCATGATTACTTAGATGACTTGTAAGTTCAAGACCTTTGGGATGGATCCACAAGCACAGATGGCACCCCATGAGTTGATTAGGTCATTAATCACTACCTATATCATAGCTGCATTGTTTTCTTTATTCACAGAGCTATCAGAAAGTGATACATTGAAAGGAATATTCAACTTTATTCATGGACTAGTGGCCCGGTGCCTGAAATTTGTTCACGAGAAGGGGTCCCCTCAGCCCAGCCTGCACCCTCTTTAATCTGGGACCCCGGGGCAGTCAGACATCCCCCTCACAATCTTGGATCAGTGGCTCCTAACTGTTCATCTGCCTGCGTGCCTGTTTGCCCCTAACTGCCCCCCCCCCCCCTGCTGGCCTGATCACCCCTAACTACCTCTGCCTGCTGACCTGATTGCCCCTAATTGCTCCCGCCCCTTCTGACCTGGTCACCCCTAACTGTCCTCCTCCTCCTCCCCACCAGTCTGGTTGCCCCATGCAGCCTGCTGTTAGGTTGACTGTTTTGGTCGTCACGGTAACTGCCTTTTTATATATATAGATGGGGCTATCTCCATAATTGGTGTAGGGACCATTGCAAAGGGGAAGAGAGATTGGGCTCAACTCTAAATGCAGGGTGGGGGTGGGGCATGTATTGGAATTTATAGCCAAGAGCAGAGTAGGGGTCAGTGGGTAGAGAAGAGGAAATGATGCCAATGGAATTAGCTAATTACTAATAAGAGAAAAGGAGCAAAGGGCAGGGCAGACATCTTAGGCATGTTCCCTGCAAAACATTGCTGGGGCGAAGGTGAGGGAATGGGGTGGGATGGGGAACTGGACAAAAGGAAGGCAGAAGCAGACCCAGTAAGTTTGGGGTGACTAGGGAAGGTACTTGTCTGTCAGTCACCCTTGGGGACTGAGGTCATAGGCCAGGAGGGACGTGGCCACTGCCAGCCTGAGGAGATTTGGGGACATAGAATCCTTTAAACAGAAATTCCTTCTCTGGCACATTGTGACTCACTCCTAGCTCTCGAGCCTGTTTTGCTCCTGCTCCCCTGTATTTGCCCACATTTTTTCAAGGCCCCCACACACTGGACCAATGGCTGAAATTACACTGGTGCTGGACTGGACCTGCTCCAACATGGAAAGGAAACTCTGGACACCAGCTCTGTGTCTAACTGTCCTGAAACCCCAGCTACACTTCTCCTATGACTGGGCCAACGGGAAACCCTGGCGTGTAACTCCATGGGAATTAAGATTTCTACCATATTTCATCCCCTCAGGGGGGCTCCCTAAATGCTCACTCCTGTGGTACCCCAGAGCCCCATTCCCACTAGCAATGGGGGAAGATGAGCCATGTTTTTCTCAGATAACAGAAACCTCAGGGGTCAGGAGGGTTCAGCTCAACTTGACAGGTTTCTTGTTGAAGACGGTCCAAGGTGACCAGGTGATGTCTGGGCAAGGATGTAGGATGAGGAATCCGGACAGATCCCAAGGGAGGTCCGATCCCAAGGATGGGAGATTCTGGTAACATGACTTGGCAGGGTTCTTGCTAAAACTGGGTTCTACAGGGAAGCACAAGATGGGCCTAGGGAAAATAATTAGGATTAAATAATTATTGCCACAAGTTCATTTCTCTATTTCCTTTGAAAACTGGAAGTTCATGCTGGCTTACTGTTCTAGGTTTAATATAGTGTAAAACTTGTGCATTTTTAGGTTTTATTTCTAATATGTACATTTAAGGGCACACTTTTTAATTTAGTTACTTTTTTTTTTTTAGTTTTTATTCTTTTATTAAGGGTGCACTTTTTTTAAAAAAAATATTTTATTGATTTTTTACAGAGAGGAAGAGAGAGAGATAGAGAGTTAGAAACATCGATGAGAGTCATCGATCAGCTGCCTCTTGCACACCCCCTACTGGGGATATGCCCGAAACCAAGGTACATGCCCTTGACCGGAATCGAACCCGGGACCCTTCAGTCCCCAAGCCGACGCTCTATCCATTAAGCCAAACAGGTTTCAGCAAGGGTGCACTTTTTAAAAATGAGTTTTGGTATGCAGTTTTTTTTAATTATTCAGTTCTAATTATTTTCCGATTTATTTTGGGGTTTGTTTAGAAGTGTGAGTTATAACTTTAAAATACAATGTCGTTATAGTTACCCTAGATTAACTGCAATGAGAGCAAGAAGCATACTTTATATCATTTCAATCCTTTAAAGCCTGTTGAACCCTGTTTTATAGCAATATGGTCCTTTTAAAAATGTGTTCCAAGTGTGCTTCTCTGCTGCCATCTAGTGTCCATCATGGAATAACACCTGGGAGCCAGGGAGCAAGTAGATTTGTTTGGTAGTGGATTATCTATATGAATGCTGAATTCAGTGTGATTTAGACATGTATTTCATAGCTTTTAAACAAGAACGACTTCTTAGTGTCCCTTTGCCACTGACTTCTAGATTAACTGCCTTGAGTGCCAGCAACATACTTTACATAGTTTCAATTTTTTGAAGTTTGTTGAAACTTAACAATACAATATGGTTACTTCCAACAAGGTACCAAGTGTGCCTCTCTGCTGCCATCTCCTGTGCATCTGGGCGGTAACACTTCCGTGCACATCAGCAGGCAAAAGGGTCCGGTGCAGGGGGTCATCTATGCACCATTCTCAGGAAGACCTCTTCCCTCACACACAAGAGTTAGAAGTGAGCTCAGTGGATAGAGCGTCAGTTTGCGGACTGAAAGGTCCCAGGTTCGATTCTGGTCAAGGGCATGTAATTGGTTGCGGGCACATCCTCAGTAGGGTGGTGTGCAGGAGGCAGCTGGTCGATGTTTCTCTCACCGATGTTTCTAGCTCTCTATCCCTCTCCCTTCCTCTCTGTATAAAAAAATCAGTAAAATATATTTTTAAAAAAAGTGTTAGAGGTGATAGGACATGCACACATTTCCCAAGGAGAGGCTTCTTCTCACATCCTGGGACACATAGCTGAGTCGACGGACACCCCACTTTTATAGGACAAGACTCACCCCAGCACTCCCAGGACCAAGAGCTGTTGTGATAGGACACTCCAATCTCCCACATGGGATTCTCTCCATAAGAACAGGACTCAGAACTGATGTCACAGGACCTGTCACGCTCAGGGTGGACTCCTCCTTCTACACTCACAGGACCCAGAGATGATGTCCTAGGACCCCACGTGCTCTCAGCTGTGTCCATATTCCTCAGTAAATGGACCCAGAGCTGACGTGAATGGAGCCCCTGCTCTGTCAGGTCAGACCTTTCCCCACAAGCACAGGGCCCAGATCTGAAATGGCAGGACTTTAAACCCTCTCAGGTACGACCCCTCCCTACACTCAGAGAACCCAGAGCTGATGGGACCGGACACCCTGCTCTCAGAGGGGAACTCCACACAATCAGATGCATGCTGGAAGCAGGTGATCTTCTCTGCTGCCATCTAGTGTACATATCGGCGTACCTTTCTATAACCCAAATATTGATGTCACTATTTGGCAAGAAGTCTCTTTCACCTGAGTTGGTATAAAAATGTGTAACTGAGTGGCAGAGTAAGTGGATGCTGCATGGACACACTCTCAGAAACAAACTAGAATTACAACTAAAATACAGAAAAACTACCTGAGTAATCAATGGAAGACTCGCTGGAGAGAACCCTGTTACCCAAGGACTGAAAGTAGAGACCACAAAGAGACTGGTCAGAGGGGCAGAGGTGTGAAAGAGCTGGCCCAGATGCCCACAGACAGGAACTAAAGTACTGGAGACACATCTCAGCTGTGGGGGGTTGTGATTGAGAACTCTGGAGTTTAATCCCTAATCTGCCCCTCCCCCCAAACCTCCCAACAGAGAACACCAGAACTGACAAAGGTGCCCATATACCATCAGACTGTGAAGAGCAGTGGTATAGCTGTCTGCCAGGGAGCGATGGCCAGAAATCCAGGCACCCTCTTAAAGGGCCAACACAAAATTCCCAGTGGATCCACCCACTTTGTGATTAGGCAGAGGGAGGGATTTGAGCTGTGTGAGTAGTATCCAGGATTGGGAACTTGGGTTAGAGCTCAGAAGACAGACACCCCAAGTTTCTTGTGCTGAATTGTTCCCTCAAGCGGCAGAGGACATCTTTCCCACACAGACATTTTTTATACAGGAGACCTTGCCTGGGGGGAACACAGCTAACCCACCCTATTGGAAAACACCTTGCCCTGAGGCCATTTAACACATTGTGCACCAGTAGTTTTATTGCTAGCTTTACCCAGTGGCCAGATGAGTCTCTATTAAATGAGTACACAAAACATTTTACAAACTATCATACTTTAAAAAGATATTAGCTTGTAAAAACATGTAATAACCTCAAAGGTCAATGAGCACTTAATTTTAAGGTGTGTCTTTAACATTTATGTAAAACACTAATATGAAAACATGAGAATGCTTATGATCTGCCCACAATGTGTTAATATAAAATAACTCCTCTCCAGGCAAAATCAACTGTCTTGCCCTACTGAAAAAAGTTCTCACCACCCCTGAGAACAATTGCCTTAGGGCAATTCAAGTTAGAATCCTATCAGTCTGTAGGCAGAGGTGTCTCTGGAGGATTTGAGTCTCTGCCTGATCTAATTAGTCAGAAAGCTTTTGATACTGTTCTGCACTAGAGGTTGAGAGGCATAGCAGATATATCTAATACAGAGTCACAAAGCCAAACAGGAAGCCAAAATGAGGAGACAGAGAGACAACCTTGAAATGAAAGAAGAGAATTATCCAGAAGAAGAGGTAAATGAAGCAGAGATCAGAAATTTATCTGAAACAGAGTTCATAATAATGATGGTAAAGATGTTCAACAGCATGAGAAAAGATATAGTAACTATGAAAACAGAAATAAATAATGGCATCACACAAATAAAGAACACATTGGAAGGAATACACAGCAGATTAGGGGAAGCTGAGGATTGAATCAGTGAGTTTGAAGACAGGGTTAAAAAACCTCACTCAGAGAACCAAAAAGGAAAAAAAAAAAAACAACTTAAAAAAACAAGAGGACAGCTCAAGAGAGCTGATATTCTAATATTGTTACATTTCATCTTGTCCGACAGCTCAAGAGAGCTGTGGGACAAGATGAAATGTAACAATATTAGAATATCAGGTGTGGCTAAAGAGGGAGAAAGGAATAGAGAATGTGTTTGAAGAAATAATGGTAGAAAACTTCCCTAACTTGATAAAGGAAAAAGTCACACTAGTTCAGGAGGCAAAAAGAACCCCCAGCAAGAAGAACACAAATAAGCCCGTACCCAAACACAACATAATTAAAATGCCAAAAATTAAAGACAGAGAGAATCTTAAAGGCAGCAAGAGAAAAGCAAACTTATTTACAAAGGACACCTGATTTCTCATCAGAAACTCCACAGGCCTGAAAGGAATGGCATGAAGTACTCGAGGTAACGGGAAGCAAGGATCTGAGACCAAGATTACTATATCCAGCAAGGTTGTTATTCAACATAGATGGTCAAATAAAGAGCTTCCCAGACCAAAAAAAAAAAAAAAAAGGCTAAAGGAGTACATCACCACCAAGCCATCATTACAAGAAATGCTAAAGGGACTGCTGTAATGAGAAGGAGAAACATAGAGAAACCTAGCCAAACAGGTTTAAAATGGCAATAACTACCTATCAATAATAACTTACAAGCAAATGGAGTAAGTGCTTCAATCAAAAGACATCGGGTAGCTGGGTAGCTGAATGGATATACAAACATGACCCAACTATATGCTGTCTACAAAAGACCCACCTCAAAACAAAAGAAACACACAGGATGAGAGTAAAGGTATGGGACAAAATTTCCCATGCAAATGGAAAAGAAAAAAAGCTGGAGTAGCAATACTCATATCTGACATATCTGACAATATAGACTTTAAAATGAAGGCCATCACAAGAGACAGCAAAGGTCGCTACATAACACTAAAAGCATTGATCCAACAAGAGGTTATAACTTTGGTAAACATATATGTATTTAATATAGGAGCACCTAAATATATATATTTCAACTTCTAGAGGACACATGTGGCATCTAAGTAACAAACTGAAGAACAGAGCGGACTGAGACATAGAAGCATGGAAAGAGTGCCTGTGGAATCTCAGAGGGAAGGTGGGGGATGGTGGGTGGGAGATAATCAACCAAAGACCTTGTACGCACATATGTATAACCCATGGACACAGACATTAGGGCGCTGAAGGCCTGGGGCAGGCTGGAGGGGTCAATGGGGGAAAAATGTGTTACTGGCTACTTGGCCAGCTGTGCTGTTAGCAATGGCTCCTATGTTTGCTGCTGCTGTCCTGTAGGCTGCTTTGTGAAATGACATTAAAGAGCTGCTTTGTCCGGCTCCTTCTTAGCAATGGCTACTTGGTCTGCAATAAGGTCGCTCCTATACACCTATGACCTCTCATGCCTTCTCTAATACTGAGTCTCCATGACGGTCCCGTTCCTGGCAGGGGAACTGAGAGCCCACAGCAGCATAGATCTCAGATCTTGGGGTAAGCAGTTAAAATTGCAAATAGACTCATCACAAAAAATGGAAAAGAAACACAAATAGTCAGATATCGGAAATGTGGGGGTGAATGAATATTGACCCAATAAAACTTGGAGATCATGAGAAGCTGCTTTGATATGATATAATTTCATGGGAACGAGGCCAGTTCACATCTTCGTGTTTGGATAACTCACCAGACGGAAAACTGGAGGAGACGGCGAAGCCAAATGGATGCTGAGGACAGTTCCACAAAGCAGCCAGTCCTCTTCTTCCAACACCCCGTCCCCTAAACCTCCAATTTCCTCTGCTGGGTGGAAATGTATCCCTTTGTTTGGTGTCTGAGTCCCCTTTATCCTGGGAAGACCATAAATCAAACCCCCTGATCTCTGAGATACTATGTAAGAACACCTTCAGGCCCGTCACCACACCCTGTTCAATTTCATTGGATTTTCCAGACTCGTACTCAGTTATAATTTTCCTGCAACAAAGAAAGTCTTGGAGCTCAAGCTGGGCATCAGACACAACATGATGCTACCAGTCTGGGGACTTCAAAATAACAGAAAAGATGGAAAACCCTGAGATACCAACACAGAGGGATGAAACCCAATCTCAATGTGGTATTTTTCAGAATATTACTCATATCAAACAAACTATAAACCAGAACTTTAATATAACATTTCATAAACAAAAAGGTGCAAAGTTACAAGGAGAGTTCCCATCCCATTTCCACTGAAAGAGCACAGCCCAGGGACACAGTTTCGCCTCAGGACCACAAGCAACTGCTTACAAACTGCACGTCTCCCAGGGGGCCCTGCCCCACGTCCCCGAAGGCAGGCAGGGGCACACCTGATAGAAATTCATTCTGTAGCTTCCTCTTTCCATTAGACTTCGAGGTCAGTGTTGCAACTTAATTTTCTATACAATGGATTAAAATTTACAAAAAAATAATCACCTTCCTGTGCCCGTTGTATAAGTACCAAGTACAGTTTCCTATCAAACTTCCATTTGACTTATCACTACAGCTTCTCACATTAAAAGTGCAGCAACTGGGACTCTGTCAGCAAGCCTTTGCAGACTTCCCAACATATGAACACACAGCACAGTGGGGAGGCTCTGGTCCACCACAAACACCTGCATGAGTAGCTATCCCTCCCCAGATCTACAGTCGGCACCTGGGGGCCTGGGGCCAAGGAACAAGTCTTTGCTGACAATGGACTTCTCACTGGCCATCACTCTCTCCAGAGGAAGAGGAAAGCTGAGGTCCTCCTGGAGGACACCCAAGGGACCATGTGACCAAGTCCCTCTCTCTTCTCCAAGGTGAGGGGGATCTGAGAAGCAAAGAATGGGCTTCTCAACAGGAGGGATGGAGGGAGATGGCACCAGATAGCAGCTCCACTGGCCTCCTTTTGACCTCTTAAAGAGCATTCTTATGGGACTCGGTGGAGGGGCTGGGTTCTGGGGCTCCTTTGAGGGCTGCAGGGTCTTGTCTAGAGGGCTCTCCTGCTGAGGCTGGGGGTCTGCTCTCTGCATGCTCTCCTGCGGGGACGGGCAGGGGCTGAGTCTGGGCTCCTTTCTGGCCTTCTTGCAGAGGTGGATGGAGGTCGGGGCCACTCTCTTGCCTGGTGCCTTGATGCTGAGATTGGAGTGCTGGCACACACTCTTTGCAGCAGGACGTGGGATGCTGGGTGAGTTCCCAGCAGGGAACTTGGCTTGTGCCTGAGGCTTGAGGGTGTGGCCCAGGCCACGGGTGCTGGAGAGAGAACGAGGCTTGTTGTGTGTCTGCTGGACATTGTGCGTGGTGGCATCCTGGACAAAGTGTGTGCCCCCTGGTTGAGGTGTGTCAGTGACAGGAACTCCCTGACCACCATGTAGTCCAGAAGGCGAGCAGGCGCTGAGGAAGTCATTTCAGGTTCCCTGACAGGTGACCAGTGGTGGAATCTGGGACCCGCACACACATTCTCTTGTTGGTGGTGTCTGGCGCTGGCCCCTGTGGACGCTGTAGGAGACACCACACAGAGTTTTCACATTAGAGTTTTCTCATCATCAAGTATAAGTAAAATTAAACAAATATAAAAAAAATGATCTTAATACGAGCCAGGGGCAGTGAAAGAGACACCAGCAATCAGTGTGCAGAGGAGGAGGCCCCTGAGCTCCGCATGAAACAGGTTACAAAGTGCCCTTGACAGCTTTTGCAACATCAGGTAAGAAAACACACAGGTTCTCACATCTGCCTCTCATAAGTGAAGTGGTAACAAGCCTTTCCCACCCTCTTCCTAGGGATTGGACTCACTCCATGGTGTTGTGTAGGCAATTTGGGGACTAATGAGCTTGGGTGGGCATCATGGAGGCAGGGATCCTGATTTCAAGATGCCTGGTTGCCCGAAGGGATTATACCTTTCTGGAAGCATCTAATGAGATCCCACCCATGCCCTCCACCAGCATAGAGTGTGTGTGTGGGGGGAGTGTGGGTAGGGAGGGACAGGGAAAAGAATGTTTACAGTTTTACTCCTTTTTAAAAAATTTCTTTACTGATTAAGATGTTACATATGTGTCCCTTATTCCAGCATTCCCCTCTTACCTCCCCACACACTCATGCCCTCACCCCGCTGTTGTCTGTGTTCATTGGTTAGGCTTATATGCTTACATACAAGCCCTTTGGTTGATCTCTCCCCCTTACAGTTTTAGTTACTCTTAAAACAAGTTTATTGTTGGATTATTATATATTAATTATCTTATTATTTTCCAAGGTGTAACCGTAAACCTTTTACTTCACCCTGTATTTTTGGTGCTCATGCAAGTAGAAAGCAAAACCAAAACACCAAGAAAAATGGTATTAGGAGACTACTCTGCAGAAACAGCCTAGGTCCCCTAGAATTTTCACCTTCTCTCAGACGGAAAACAAGGAGGGAAGTGGGATGACCCCGATGAAATTAAAAGGCCAGCAACTAGGGATGCCTACCTTCACAGAGTCACTGGATTCCACCTCTTTCTCCCAGCTCTGCTCCTGGCGACAGTGATATTCCCTCCCCAATTCCACCGGGTGGAGCAGGGTTAAAGATGTCTGGGGAAACCTCTGGATCAGAGTCTGTCTGTGTTCTTCATGTCTGCCGGACAGAACGTGGTGCATGAGTCCCCCTATTTCCTGTCGCCGATGAAACAAGCCTTCCCATGGTCCAGACCCTTCCTCTGTGTCCGTGTGATCTAGGCAGTGAGGCCCCATGCGTTCGCTAGACGTGCTCTTGGTCATCTCAGATCCTCCCCTTCCTGTGGGCACTCAAGGACTTTTCACAAAGGACTTTCCTTTCCCTCCATGGTCTCTCTGCCTGTCCTTGGCAGAGATCCAACATGTCTCACTCCAACCCCACCACCGTTCACCCTCTGTGACTCTCAGGGAGGGACCCCTTGAGGCCACGGGCAGCTTTCTCACTCTCTCCAGCTCCATCTTTGCCTGGAGATGGCAATGCAGACTGTGTAGATATAAGAGACACATGGGCTCTCTAGATTTTCCCCAAAGTTTGACTCTACCATTCCACCATACTCACTGAGCTCTCTGCTCAGTCTCCCCAGTAGCGTTGTTAAAGGGTCCTGGGTTATGCAGGTCCCAGGGAGTCCACCGTTTCAGGTTCGCCATCCTATTAGAGTATAGGCGTAGGTGGCCATTCCATTCCAATGCTTCACGGGACCCCTGAAGCTGCTGGCTTGGTTCCCAAAGGTCCCACATTCTTTGCATTTCACCTAGGAGGAGATAAGGCTGGCCAGTTAGCCCAGAGCACAGGCAGAGTTCACAGGTAAATAGGAGGACAGAGAGTGAGGGTGCAGAGGGACATAAGCATAGGACTCAATGAGGTGCTGGCTTCTGAGGGTATTATGGTTTGTTCCGAAGCCCAAGTTAGTTAGGGTCAAGTGAAATGTTCAGAGGTCTAAGCATGACTACACAGAAATGGATGGATGTAGGCACAAAACAGGAAGTGTGATCCTAGGAATATGACACTAGCTAGGAAGAGAGGTGGTTTCTGAGTCCCCAAGGACCAGTCAGCCTGGTGAGCACGTCCCAGGGCAAGGGATGGTGGGATGGGAAAGGACACCCATGCCGCTCCCTCAGGTTCCCCGCAGAGCCAGTCCCCTACTCACCCCGGGATGCCCCTCTTCTGGTGACCGAGGCTTGTGTGCCACTGGGGCCCTCTGTGGTTTCTTCCGTTTCTGAATTAAGGGTCTGCAGGGCCCATGCTCTAGGTAAGGACCAGCCATCTGCCATATCGCCTATGAGCTTCGCCTCTTTCGCTCTCAGCTATGGACTTGTGAACCTCCTGAGAGAAAGGAAAGAAAAAGTTTCCAAAATCCCACACAGGGCAAGCTCCTAGGCCCTGTCTGCTTCAAATCTGCTGAAGAGACTTCACGGCTGCAGGAAAAACATCTGTCTGCCCTGTGATCCCTCCTTCTCATCCTTCGTCTGTCCTCTCATGATTGCCTGTCCCAGGACAGGACTCTAAGGCGACACAGCTGAGACTCACCTAGTGAAATGCATAAAGGAGGGATTTAAAAGACGAGTAGGATTTGGTCTACCCTCGGTGTCCTAGTAGGACAGAGAAAGACAGTACTTCCTGATACTTACACCGTCATCAATGCACCGAGTGTTGGGGCTCACATACTAGCAAAGAAAAGTGTCCTCCTTTCTGGAGAATTTGAAGTTTCCATTGGACAGTAAAGGTGGCAACTCACAAATAAAAACCCACCCAGACGAAAATATGTCCTCCTCTGCTAGGCTAGAAGCTTTGCAGGCTAGTGTCTGGATGGGTTTCTTTTGTTTTAATTGTACCCTCAGCGTCCTGTCCTTAACTTTCTTTTTATTTATTATTTAAAAAAATATATTTTATTGATTTTTTACAGAGAGGAAGAGAGAGGGATAGAGAGTTAGAAACATTGATGAGAGAGAATCATCAATCAGCTGCCTCTTGCACACCCCCTACTGGGGATGTACCCGCAACCAAGGTACATGCCCTTGACCGGAATCGAACCTGGGACCTTTCAGTCCACAAGCCGACGCTCTCTCCACTGAGCCAAACTGGTTTCGGCCTTAACTACTTTCTAACAAATGTGAAGTGAATGTTAGAAATTAAGACTGAGTAGATCAATTATTTAGCTTTAAGTGCCTACAGCTCTATCTACCAAGTTCCATATGCGCTCACACAGATGTTCACACAAATCACAATCCTGGGATCCATTTCCTTGGAAATTTGCTCTTTGAGTAACAATGAGCATTGAGAACATGTAGTTTATTCATCGCTCTGCTCAGGTTTTCTATTAAAATGAAGGAATCCTTACCCCACTGCCTAAAGCCACATCTCTCTCTAGTTTTCCTAATGTCCCAATTTTCTAAGAACCCAGTGAAAAGGAAACCTGCCCGGTTGGTGTTGCTCAGTGTTAAGCGTGGACCTATTAATCCTGAGCTCAAGGGTTCGATTCTTGGTTAGGGCACACGTCCAGGTTTCTACTTGGTCCCTATCTCAAAGCCTGCAGGAGGCAGCCAACCAAAGTTGCTCTCTCAATAATGTTTCTATCTCTGTCTCCTTTCTTCTCTCTCAAAACCAACAAATACATACTAAAGAAAGAAAGGAAATCCACCTGAAATCGGTCTGTGCTCCCCCGGTTGTCAGCAGATCCTCAGGGCAATCTGTGCTGGACCAGCCGCACTGGATGCCGGCAGCTCTGAAGGTGCCAGAGGAAGGGTCACGGGGAGAGCGTGTAGTGCCGGAGGACTATATGCTGGGTTAAGGTCACGTGACACGTGGGCGGTGACCATTCAATTAGCATAATCCTCCAGAAGGATACAGGGCTTGAAGGGAAGCTCTGTGGCGGGTCCTTTAGGGTTTTCAGGCCTTTTCACTTTATACGGGCCCACGTGCTCACTATTAGGAAGATGGACCTTCTGTAAGAAAAACAAATGTTTGTGGGTGCACCTGCTGTTTCCTTCAACGCTTTGCCTTGTTGAAAGTGATGCCATGCGTGGGAGAGAGAGTGTCTCGGAATACACAGAGTTCAGAGAGCTCTGGCAAGAAGTCCACTCACAGTGTGTGCAGCCCACGACATGGTCAACCTCCAGAACTCTTCAGGTTTCCAACTGAAGCTCCGAGTCTGAAAATCCTCCCTTCTTCCTGGCCTCGCTGCACACCGTCTTCCGCCATTGTCTCCTCTGTGCCTGGGAGGCGGAGCCTAGGAGATGCACAGGAATGGAGCCCCCAATGTTGGCCTTGTACCACTACTTGGTTTTACACTTTGCCTACTGACTCAAGTCACTTTCCCCAGGCATTCCATGTGGGCACACGGACGGCTGTGTCGCCACAGGTGACGGTGTTTTCCTGCGGTGGATGTCCAGGCGCTGGGACTTTCTCTTTTACATGATTCTGAGAGTTTCTTCAGGTGCTCGTCCACTGGCATCTGGCCACGGAGAGTGTGAGGCACAGGCCTAGGTTTTTACTAAGAGACACTGAGGGAGAGAAACTCAAATAATCACCCTTTAATTTTTTTTTTCCCCTTCACTCCAGGGAGTATTTTGTTTAAAGCAGGTCACCCAATCCACTCTGGGTAGTTTCCCATCTTATAATTTGCATATGTTTGAACCCCAGTTGCCTTCCCATTTGTCTTTCCTCTTTTATGGATGACTGTGCCTCCCTGGTGACCCTGGAAACCTGACTCCTCCCCTTGGATCCCTACACTTTGGGGCTCATCCTGGTCACTGAATCTCCCGGGGCTGCCTGCACCTGCTGGTCCTGCCTCTGACATTAACTCACCGTGGCCCACTTTCCAGCTGGACAAGGTAGGACCGCCCACTTTCAGAATCACTAACCCAAGTCAGATTTAACAGTGACCTGCCTGGAAAATGGAATTATATGAAAATGGCACGTTCATCTAATTCTTATAATTAGTTGTTCAATTTGTTTCTCATGTCTGCAGATGGAATCTATCAGAATTATGAAATTTATTGAAAGTGTTTTCATGTGAAAAATGTTCCCAACTCTGAATGTGTTAACTACCACTTATTTAATGTCACATATTTCAGTTAGGGGTGTTTTACATTTTTTAATAAAGAACTTTAGAAATTCTTTTCAAATTGGACTTTAAAAAATTGTGCTGTGTATTGTCAGTAATCATTATTCTAAATCATCTCACATAGTAGTTGAGTATCTTGGTATAAAATGTGAGGTTGGGTGGGCTTCTTATGAAACGGCCAGGTCTCCTATGCTACACTGGACTCTCCCTTGCACCCTGAAGTCTGACCTGCATTGCATATCATATCGTCTCCAGCAGGACATCACACTGATGGACCATCAGTCCTCCTGGGAGCATCAGGTCACTCTGGGTTCCCACATCTCAACCCATTGATGTTGACCGCAGCTTCTTCTATGCTCCTGGGTCAGTGGGAGGAGGGGGGGATAAAGGAAGAAGGGACTGAGTGAGTACCAGTGCATCTGGCCTCCTTTGGTGGAGATGGAAATGTCTGAGTGTTTTCAGAGGGACAGGTGCCCACTCTGAGATTTACTACCCAGGGCATCACCTTTCCACGGACACATGACAGGACATTGAAAATCCAGAGGTGCACAGCCTCAGGATGTCCTTGGCATAAGTTGTTAGAAATAGTGCCTCCTATGCACCTAAGCTGACCTGGACCCACCTTCTAATGAAAACAAGGACATGAAATCACGCACTTTGAGAGGTGTTTGCTCAGAATTGCAGCTGAATTCAACTACAGATGGGAGGAACCTATTCTCGCAGGCAGACCTTAATACACTTAACTCCTCATTTTCCTCAGTTGTGGTTAACATTTCCCCACCCTGCCTCTACAGTGAAATCACATGGGGAGAGATTTTAGGAAAAAAGTATATGTCCATTTCAACCACAGAATTACTCCTCTACTGGGTCTCACCGAGGCCCGTGGTTTAGGGATGGTGATTGTTGGGAAGAGCACAGATCAGCACGTTAATGTTTAGGTTCAATAGGGGTGTTTGTTGAAGGCCAATATTTTCTTTTCTTTCTTTCTTTCTTTCTTTCTTCCTTTTTCCTTTTTTCTTCTTCTTTTTTTTAATATTTATTGATTTTTTTACAGAGAGGAAGGGAGAGGGATAGAGAGTTTGAAACATTAATCAGCTGTACACCCGCTCCTGGGGATGTGCCTGCAACCAAGGTACATGCCCTTGCCCAGAATCAAACCTGGGACACTTCAATCTGCAGGCTGATGCTCTATCCACTGAACCAAACCGATTAGGGCAAAGGACAACATTTTCATCTCTAGGAACAAAGTGGGAAAATCCGTTCATTTTGTTTGGGCAAGCAAATTTTCTTAATTATTTAAAAAGCATCTTAAGGACTGCCTAATAGGATTATTACAGCTTTATTTACAAGGCTGCTCCTTGGGGTGGGGGAGAAACAGCTAAGGTTCAATTTGGGTTAGTGGTGTGTGCAAAAATACCGATTTAACTAAGATATAGAGAGTGCTAGAGACTTTCAGTCTATCCCTCCATTGCCATCATGTAGCTCAATCAGAGCTTTTAGAATAAAAATCAAGAGCTTTCTGGGTCCGTGTGGGCAGCATTCTGTCTCCAGTCCTCAAATTGTAGAGATATAGGCAGAGGTACGACTTTAGGTGAGATGCCTTTGATATGCCCTCGTGACCTTGCCTGAGCAGATTCATGTTACTCAGAGAAACCTGGCCCATGGATTTTGTCAGCATCAGGGCCTGGAAGGGAACATAAATAAATGGACCTGAGGTGTGTGGAAGGAGTCATTGGGAAAAGGGCTGTGTGAACCCAAGTCCTGGTTCTCTCCCCACCAGCCAAGAAGTACAGTGTTGAATGTATGCGTTCAAAACTTCAAAAGGAAAACTAGAACACCAATAGTCAGCCTTTTTAAGCAACAGATTTTATTGTTGCTATATTTGAAATTGAATTTCTTACAAAATTTCACATTGAATGTTTCCAGATCAATGTTAGCCTCTTACATCTGAAGCCACAAGTTTTATTGACAATTTTCATTTCCTCAAAAGATCAATTATTTGCTGAGTTGTGTGTTGGAGAATTCTTTAACAAGTTGGTGATACATAGATTTTTACACATTGTTTACTGAGGGTTCTTTCATGTGTATTGTATATGCTGTGTGTGTGTGTGTGTGTGTGTGTGTGTGAAAACTTGTGCTGGTGGGTTTAAATGATAAAGCTATGATTGATGTTCTTCCACATTTATTACATGTGCTATGCCATCTCTTGTGCAGCCAGATCAGACTATCTACTGAAGGCTTTCATGATTTTCTCTCCTGTGTTGGGTTCCCTCATGTCTTCTAAGGGAAGAACAATGACTAAAGGCTCTGCCACAAAGCTTACATGCATAGGGCTGTTCTCCAGTGTGGGTCCTCTGGTGTCTTGTGAGATTAGCATGTTGACTGAAGGCATTCCCACACTGACTACATTCATATGGTTTTTCTCTGGTGTGTATTCTTTTGTGACGTGTTAGCTCAGAACTTTGACTGAAAGCCTTATCACATATGGAACATACATGTGGTTTCTCCCCACTGTGAATTTTCTTGTGCTGGCTAAGGCCAGAACTTTGATGAAAAGATTTCCCACACTGATGACATTTATACAGTTTCTCCCCGGGATGGATTCTCTCATGTTTTCTAAGGTAAGATCTTTGACTGAAAGCTTTGTCACATAGGGGACATTCATATGGTTTCTCTCCTCTGTGAATTGCTACATGCTGTCTAAGGTAAGAACTCTGACTGAAGGTTTTCTTACACTCACCACACTCATAAGGCTTTTCTCCAGTGTGTATTCGTTTGTGGTTTCTAAGGTCTGACTTTTGCAAAAAGCCTTTCCCACATACGTTACATTTAAATGGTTTCTCTTCACTGTGAATCATCTTGTGTCGTCTGAGGCTGAAGACACTACTAAAGCCTTTCCCACATTTACATATATTACCCCTGGTGTGACTTTCATTGTAATTACTAAGGCATGACTCTTCTCTAGGTGACTTTCCATGCTGCTGGCTGACATCAGGTTTCTGTCGATTCACAGACGATCTATGAGTAAATTCATCATTCAACTCAGTACTTTCCCCTGCCATCTGGCCTTGGGGAAACCCAGTCCCGTCACTCCTCAGCTGTCCTTGCTCGGGCTGGAAAGTCACACCCAAGTTGCAGATTCGATACCCTGTTTGTGGAAGAAAGGCAAATGGATTATGAGTCGTAACTATTAGTAACTATTGCAGTTAACACGTCTAAGATAGATTACTGATGAGGAACACAGAGGTGAATGAAGGCGGGTCCTGGCAACAACGCTTTCTCTAGAGAAAGCATTGCAGGTCCTGTACCAAACCAGGAAGAAACACAGACATGTGGCCAATGCAGGAAATACCAATTGATATTTATTTCCACGATCAAGTTCAGTTTTCTCAAAATGTGAGAGATTAATGTATCCTCAGTGGGTTCAGTATTATTTTCACACAGAACCCAATAAACATAATTTCCATAACAGTAGTCAAAATGTTCTTACTTTCAATACTCTTCTCTTAAGTCTCCAAGTACACAGAACATAATAAGTAGTTAGTTTTTAATATAGATTAATGATATCCATTGATTTCTCTTTTATAATTAGAGTGTAGGAGACAGAGTTGCAAAATGATATGAACTTGTGGTCAAGATGAAATTTTAATGTGGAGATGAAAACAAAATTTAAAAAAACAAACTACCTTCTAAGCAGATATGATGGTTATGAGAGAACCAGAACAGTGCCTGGAGCAAGATAGTAGCAGCTATTCTATGTCTGAAGGAATGGACACTTACATACATAGATACACTTACCATCTTACATGTACAAACACATCTGTACACACACACACGTTTTAGGACTCACCCATAGAGACCAGGTCACTTATGCTCTCCAGCACTACATCTCTGTACAACTTTCTCTGGGGCGTGTCCAGCAGGGCCCACTCTTCCTGGGTGAAGTCAACAGCTACATCCTCAAAGGTCACTGATTCCTACAACATCATGGACACCCCAGATTAAACAGCACTTCCTGCCAGTGTGTGGAGGAGGGGGGTTGGGATGACAGCATTGAGGAATGGTGGGGAGCTGGGTGTATGGAAATATCTGTATTTGGGGTTCTACTCAGGTCACTGTGAGTGTGGAACTGGTGTTATGCCTTTTAAACACATTCATAGGAACAGGCAAGGTATGAATTCATATTCTGCTTTGTGAATAGAGATGACAAGATGTAAATGGTTTGCCCACATACACCCATACATTTCTTTCTAACATATTAGTTCTAAATATCAGTAATTGTCTCTGGTGAAAATGCTTCAAGCATGCACATGTTCTGTGACTTGGCAAGCACAAATATTCTCATATTCTCTCTTTTTAGTATCATAATCAGAGAGTTATTAGATAAATTTGGAAGATTATAGTATGTTTCAACAAGTAGCTAACGAACTGATTTTTATGATATTATCTCTGTTTAATACTCAGATAATTGTTTTGGCTCTTCTAATTTCTTCCCTGATTTCAAACTATCAAAAAGTTTTTCTTGGAAAAAGCTTAATCCTAAATTAACTATGCAATTCCATTCAGGCAGTTGCGTTCATGACTAACTTATCTCATCACCACATATTTAATTTGGATGATTAGTTTCACATCTATTAGCCTTACCATTGGCATGGCGGGGGACATGCCTTTCTTGCTGATCTGCTGCATTAATATCGTCTCTGGTCTTTTAAGGGGATCTCTCACGCCTAAGGGGAATGAAAAAGTATAACTTGTTACAACGGCTTTAGTGGGAGAAAAAATGTACATGTGCACCAAGATCAATATGTGTATGTTTTCAAAACTGGCACTTCATTAGAGAAAACATC
>CM072924.1:186537754-186655249 GCA_036971965.1 Nyctalus aviator | reverse complement strand
GCATATTTTACTTTGATTTTTTGAGAAAGTCTCCCACAACCCGAAATGCTTTGATGATGGTGAAAGCCCTGAGAAATACTGTCTTTTCCGGCCCATACAAGGACACAGAGGATAGAATTAATCCCAGTGTCCACTTTTAAATCCCTATTAATGCATGCACATCCCATTTAGCAGGTGAGTCTCAGCTGTGTCGCCTTAGAGTCCTGCCCTGGGGAAGGAAATCATGAGAGGACAGACAAAGGACTCAGAGGGAGAGGCCACAGGGTAGACAGAGATGTTTTCCCTGAGGGCATGAAGTCTTTTGAGCAGATTAGAAGCAGACAGTGCCAGAGGAGATTGCCTTGGGTGGGTCTTTGAAAAGTTACAATTTCCTTTTTCTACAGGAGATTCACGAGTGCATAGCTGAGAGCAAAGGACGAGAAGGTCTTTGGTGGTGTGTCCCATGGCGGATCGTGACCCAATTCGGGGCCCCTGCAGACCCTGGCAGGTCCAAAAAGGGAAGCAGCCACACAGGGCCCAAGTGGCAAGCAAGGATTCCGAACCAGAAGAGGTGTTTCTCAGGGTGAGTATGGGTTTGGCTCACTGGGGAACCTGAGGGATTGGCATGGATGACAGAGACAGGCTTCGGACAAGGCAAGTTCTGTGTCTCTAGGGGGAGTGTCCTCCCCCATGCCAGGGTCCCCTACCTTAAGACATCCCCACCAGGCTGGCCTCCTCATCTGCACATTGATGGCTAGCGTCTCTTTCACTGCCCATAGCTCTTATTCAGCTCTTTGTTTGGGTCTTGCTTTCATTTGATTGACACTTGAAGGTGAGGCCCTGCTCACGTGAAACCTCTCCATTGTGTCTCCCACAGCGTCCAACCCGGCCGCTGCCCATCCCCACTCCCAAGAGAAAGCATGTGCCAGACGCCTGTCTCAGCACTGTGTCATCTGGCGGGAAACATAAGGTGACACCCTCAGTGCCTCCCATCAGAAAAGCTGAGGGGATCGCCTGCTCACGTTCTGGACTACATAATGGGCAGGGAGCTCCTGTCACCGACACGCCTCGGCCAGGGGGCACGCGCCTTGTCCACTTTGCCAAGAGCAGTGTCCAGGAGACACACAACAAGCCACGCCTTGTCCAGGATGCCAAGAACAGTGTCCAGCAGACACACAGCAAGCCTCGTTCTTTCTTCAGCACCAATGGCCTGGGCCACACCCTCAAGCCTCAGGCACAAGCCAAGTTCCCTGCTGGGAACTCACTCAGCATCCCACGTCCTGCTGCAAACAGTGTGTGCCAGCACTCCGATCTCAGCATCAAGGCACCAGGCAAGAGAGCGGCCCCGACCTCCATCCACCTCTGCAAGAAGGCCAGAAAGGAGCACAGACTCAGCCCCTGCCCGTCCCCGCAGGAGAGCATTCAAAGAGTAGAACTCCAGTCTCAGCAGGAGAGCCCTCTAGACAAGACCCTGCAGCCCTCAAAGGAGCCCCAGAACCCAGCCACTCCACGAAGTCCCATCAAAATGGTCTTTAAGAGGTCAAAAGAAGGCCAGTGGAGCTGCTATCTGGTGCCATCTCCCTCCACCCCTTCTGTTGAGAAGCCCATGCTTTGCTTCACAGATCCCCCTCACCTTGGAGAAGAGAGAGGGACTTGGTCACGGGGTCCCTTGTGTGTTCTCCAGGAGGACCTTCGGCTTTCCTCTACCTCTGAAGAGAGTGATGACGGCCAGTGAGACGCCCCTTGTCAGCAAAGACTTTTTGTTCCTTGGCCCTAGGCTTCCGGGTGCTGACTGTGGAGCTGGTGGGGGCTTACCTACACCTGCAGCTGTTTTATGGTGGACCAGAGCCTCCCTGCTCTGCTGTGGGTTCAGTTTTTGTGAAGTCCACAAAGACTTGCTAACACAGAGTCCCAGTTGCTGCTCTTTTAATGTGAGGAACTGTAGAGATAAGTCAAGTGGAAGTTTTAAAGGGAACTGTACTTGGTACTTAGGGGAAAGGAATGTGATTATTTTTGTAATGTTGAATGCATTGTGCAGAAAATTAAGTTAGAACACTGACCTCAAAGTCTAATGGAAAGAGTAAGCTACGGAATAAATCTCTAACAGGGGTGCCCCTGTATGCCTTGGGGAACGTGGGGCATGGCCCCCTGGGAGATCTGCACTTTGTAAGCAGTGCCTGTTGTCCTGAGGCAAAACTGTTTCACTGTGCTGTGCTATTTCAGTGGAAATCGGGAAGGGAACTCTTCGGATGACTCTGTAGCTTGGCGTTATGAAATGTTTTTATTAAATTCTATTTTATATACCGTTTCTTCAATCTTAATAAAATCCAGCAAAATATGTCGTGTTGAGATTGGGTTTCTTTCATTGCTGATCCTTTCAGTCATTTGTGCAATAATGACGCTACCACAAAGTTCATGTCCCTGAGATTAGAGTGGAATCTGATGTCCATTAAAATGACATTAGCTTGGGCCCCAACTGTAGGTGCCTGACTAATCCCTTCTTCCCCATCAAGGTCCACCCCACACTAAGGGGCACTGACAGCCATTAGTGATTCCCCCTCCAAAGCTGTTCCTCTTTTGTGCTCCCTCTGGAGCCTCCGTGTTTCTCCCAGAATCCCTCAGCCCATCCCCACCACAAGGCACACCATTCTAGGAGCACTCCATGACCTGGACTACTTCAGAACATGTCCAGAATCCTTCCTCTGACCAAAACATGCCCTGAGAAGGAGAGCTCCCCTGTGTTCCAGTAAAAGGGTCCCAAGGGTTGATTGGAGTGATGAATTGACTCATAGTTCAGCTGTGAGCCAACAGTGAGAAAATTCACCGAGAGTAGATGAATGCCTTGGTAGACACATTGACATTCACAACAAATGGAAAATACGTGATCGTGGGAAACCCTTCAGTAATGTTTTCAAACTGAGATGGCAGAACATGACTCAGCCTAGAGAGAAACCATGTGAATGTCATCCATGTGGGGAAGGCTTTTGGCAAAGGTCTTAGCTTAGAAACCGCAATCCAATGCACACTGGAGATAAGCCTTTTGAGTGTGGGAAAGCCTTCAGTCATGGCTTTTCCTTAGACAGCATGAGACCGTCCACACAGGAGAGACACCATATGAATGTCCCCTCTGTGACAAAGCTTCAAATGAAAGTTCTTACATTAGATAAACAGGAGAGCGTCTATCAAGGAAATAGAGTTTACCATTGTCACTAGTCTAAGCACTGGCCTTAACCAGCACTAGAGAATCCATTCGGGGGAACAACCACATGTGTGCCTCATGTGTGGGAAAGCTTTCAGGCAAAAGACTTAGCTTATCCATTACAACAGAATGCACACCAGGTAGAAACCAGGTGAATGTGGTCAGTGTGGGAATGCTTTCTGTCAACATGCTAATCTCATCAGTCCCTAGATTCCCTATCCTGGAGGAGAGCCCTAGGCATGTCAGCTACGTGGCAAATTCCCCAGTCAGTGTTCTTCCCTTATAAAACATGACAGAACTCAACACAGGAGAAGGAATCATGAAACACAAACACTTCTTTACAGAGCATTCATTCTACTGATCTTATTCAGTGTAAAATCAGGCGAAACTTTAATTCATCCAACAACACTTATCATATACAGTATGTGAGCATTCACACTGTACAAACTAATGTATCTGAAAGGCAAGACATTACTTTATCACGTCTACCTTACTTAGTCTAAAATATCCTACACCAAGGATACAGCAATCCTAAATGGACACAGAGATACTTAGTTAGTTTTTACATTAGAAAAAATGAGTGCCCATGTGTTTGTATGTATTGCCTGTGTGTGTGTTTGTGTGTGTGTGTGTGTGTGTGTGTGTGTGTGTGTGCATGTGCTTGTGTGAAGATTTTGATGACTCTTCAACAAAGAACTCAGCAGGTAGTTAAGTGTTTGTGCAACAGAAAGTTGTTTGTAGATCCGTGGCATCATATGCAGGAGGCTCGAGTGCTCTTGACACTTTCAATGAATGTCCAATTTTGAAAGAAATTCATCTGTGTGGACAGCATTGCTTGCAGATGTTTGAAAAATAAAATGTTCCCAGAATGCTCTGTAAAGAAGCAAACTGTTGGTGTTTGAATTTTCCTTGTGCAGTTTTGAAAACATCCATTTAGGTCTGTTTCCTTCAGCTGTGCGGAGAGAGCTAGACCTCATATTCCCAAAGCCCTTTCCCCAATGGCTGCTTGTTTCCTGTGTCTATGTTCCTGCCAACACCATGTGTCTACTTCCAAACCCTGGTCATGACACAGCTATGACTTTCAGCCTCACCTGCTAGGTGTCTCCGTGTGATATGACCCTGCTCAGGCAATGACATTGGGCCATATCAAGGCTTCACAGGTAAAAATCTTGGTGGTACATTACCTTATGTCTCCTCTAAGTCGGTCCAGGATATGATGTTCGGCACATCTGGCCTCCAGAAAGCTGTTTCAGTTTCATTTTTTCTCAAAGCTCTGAATGGAGCAATAGGTTGGTGGTGGGTGGGTGGTGGACAGTGAACTCTCTGTCCACACTCTCAATCTTAGTTGACTCCAATATTTCTACCCAGCATTCACTCCACATTGAACTTTATTAGATTCTCATTCATCCCCGCAATAGCCCAGAAAAGTAGAGCTGCAGAGAAAGTTCCTAAATCTTATATGCCTCAAGCTGTTTCCTTAAGATAAAACAAAACAAAACAAAACAAAACAAGATTTACTGCCCTGAAGCAAAAATAAAAGGATGTTTACCAGTTTGTTTCCCCAGATAAGAATGTGCTCCTCCAACAACCCCAGAATTAACTTCAACCACAAAGGGAGTTGTTCCCAGGAGATCCACTGTCCTTCCCTGTGCTCACCCAACAAGTACAGTGGGGAGTGAGTTCAGGTCAAGGTCAGGACAAGTAGGGACAGGAGGCTCTGCCACATTGGCTGAGCCCAGGGGTGGTTGGGGGGATAGGAGGGAGGAGCCAGGGTTCTGGGACTTGACCAGGCTAAACTTACAGGCTCATTGACCCATCATACATGATAGAGAAATGGAAAGTCACTGTCAGTTCAAATACACACAAATGATAACATAGAAATCCACCCAGAGTGCCCACATTTTGCCTTAGGACAGGCACCACCTGTGTAGCCAGCAGCCAACTGGTCCTGATAGGCTGATTGTCAGCGAGTGCAAATCCCTGTGGAAGGAAAAAGCCAAAGGTCCCTATGAAATGGAACCTGTTTTGATTCTCCAAAATTTCTTAGTATCAGCCGAGGCTTGGCCTCCACCTATGCTGTGTCATATGTCAGTGGACGAGCATCTGAAGAATCTCTCAGATATCAGCCAGGAGGAGAATCGCCTAAAAGAAAAAGTCCCATTGCCTGGACATCCACCACAGGAAAGACTGTCACCTGTGGTGACACAGTCGTCCGTGTGCCCACATGGCATGCTTGGGGAAAGTGATTCGAGTCACCAGGCAAAGTGTAACGCAGGTAGTGGCACAAGGAGGAATCTATGAAGCCTGTGTCCTTACCTCTACACTGTATGCCTTGACATCTCCACTTAAACTCAGAGATACAGAGAGAAAAATCCCCATCTTCACCAGTCACAATCCCAGGTTCATACAATTCCTGGTCAATCAATGAGGGTGAATGGTGCTAGGGTTGGTGCTAGGAATGCCTTTAATCTATAAAGATATCAGGCAGAGAGGAAATGGAATGTAAGAATGTCCTTCATGAAAAACCCAAGTTGGTTCCTTGGGGAGAGGATCTGAGTTGAGGCGAAGGTTAGTCTGGTAAGCACATGTGACTTCACTCCCTGGATCTCGAGAAGTGGGAATGTTTGTGGGGCAGGGAAAGCATCGCCTTCCTCTCAGAGAAGAAATTGAGTGTCACAGGTGTTATGTGTTGTGTTGCAGGCAAGAAAAACAAAGACAAGGTCCTTGCAGGAGATTTCCCTGGAAGCCCACAAGCAAACCCCAGCAAAATGGGAAGGAAGAGACAGAATCCCCTTCCTATGTGAGGGTGAGTGTCCGCAGGTGATGGGATTTTCATTGCATCAGGGTCACCCTACCCCCCTTTTTCTCTTCTCTCTGAGGGAATGGTGAAAGTTCAATGCGAACTCCCATGCTTTCTCTACTGTTATTTCCTAATTCATTTTTCTTGGTGTCTTTTATTTGGCCTATACTTGTATGTGTCTCAACTATATAGGATGAGGCAAAAGTGCGGTTAGAGTATTCCTTTGGAAAATAGTAAAATAATAAATAATAACACAGCAATAAGCTCTGTCTTTCATGGTCCAACAACTTTATCCTACTTTTGACCCACCCTCTAAGCTTATGGAGGGCATGGGTGTGCTCTCATTAGATGTTTCCACCAGACACCATCCCTTGTGGGAAACTAGTCATCATGAAATCAGAATCCCTTCCCTCTAATTGGTTACCCAAACTCATTAGTCCCCACACTGCCTTCAGAACTTCAAGAAGTGTCTATTCCCTGGAAGAGGCTAAAAAAGGTTGTTTCCTCTTCACTAACAGGAGACATCTGTGAGAAATTGATGTTTTCTTATCTGATGTTAGACAGGGTATCAAGGGGACATTGTATATTCTATCCAAAGAGCTCAAGGAGCTCACCATCTTTACTTTTGTTAATGGCTTTTCCTTTGCAGTCCATATCATGTCACAAGATCTTGTAGCTGGTTTAATTTTATTTTCTACTTGATAGTGAAAAAATTCAAATGTGTAACATCTGTGTTGTGTATCTTATTGGATACACACACAGAGAGGCCTGAGCACAACACCAAGAGGAAATATGTTAGAGACCCTGATCTAACTTGTTCACCAAAAAGGAAACGAGTCATGACATCCACAGCATCTCCCATTGAGAGAAGCACCTGCTTACCTGTTGGATCAAAGAATGGATAGGAAGGGCCTGTCACAGACTCTCATCACACAGAAGGCACACACTTTGACCTGGATCCCACCCATAGTGTTCATGAGAAGGACAACAGACCCCATTGTGCCTTCAGAATACAGGATCTGGACCAAACCCTCATTCACCAGCCACAGGCCAAGTTCCCTGATGGGAACTCATACAGCATCCAACACGCTGCTGCACACAGTGTGGGCCAGACTCTGATCTCATCCCCAAGGTGTCTGGCAAGAGAGCAGCACAGACCTCCAGACAGACTTGCCAGAAGCCCCAAAAGAAACCCAGACTCAGCCCCTGCCCGAAGAACACATAGAGTCCTGATCCCAAGCCTCTGCTCTAGGGCACTCTCGTCCAGACGCTCCAGCCCTGCCACATGCCCCAGTTCCCACCAATTCTTGGGGTTCCAGGCCAGCCCTGCAGAAAGGTCTTCATGACATTAAAGGCCTGTATAGCTCCATTCCCATGACACCTCCTTCACACCCTCCTGCTGAGAAGCTCACTGCTCCTGTTCATATCCCTCCCACCGCTGAGAAGTCAGAGGAAACCTGTCCCTGTGTCCCTCTGAGTGTCCTCCGTGAGGCCCTAAAGCTTTCCTCTTCCTCTGAAAAAGGTAATGGCAAGTGAGCCACTCCATATCAAGAAGACATGTTCTTCAGCTTCAGGCTACCTGGAGATGCCTGAGAAACTAGAGTGGGAAGATCACTGACAATAAATGTTTCTGGCGAATGAGAGCTTCCCTTCTGTGCTACGGTGGGAGTTCTGATGAGGCTTGGGGCACACAGATTCAGTAATTTCACTTTTAATTTATGTAGGTGTAGTGATATTTTATAATAAACTATAGTATGAGCTTATTGAACTGATAACATCAGTACATTTTTAGAAATTCTAAATTATTGTATGTAAAATTAAGTTAAGTTGTAATAATTGTCCTTAAAGTCCAATGGATATAGGGAGGTATGTAATGTATCTGATCAGGTGTGCACCTGTCTGCCATGGGGAACATGGGGCAGGGCCACCTGTGTGATCTGTGGATTTGAAGCAGTGCCTGTTGTCCTGAAGTGAGACTGTTTCCTATGCTGTGTTGCTTCTCTTGAAATCAGGACGGGACTCTTACCATGACTTCGTACCTTTAGTTTATGGAATGTCATATTAAAGTTCTGTTTTATACCAATAAAAGTATGTAAAATAAGTCACATGGTGATTGGTTTTCATTTCTGTCCACTTTGAAACATTTTTAAACAATGACTGTGCCCCAAAGATCATGTCCTTGAGATTAGAGGGGAATCTGGAATACCTTAAAATAAGATTAGCTTGGGCAACACCTGTGGGTCCCTTTATAATCCCTTCTTCTCAATCAAGATCATCTCCTCCCTAAGAAGCACTAACAGCCTTAGGGCCTCACACTACAAAGGTGTCCCTCTCTTGTGGTCCTTCAGCAGCCTCAGTCCCCTCTCTGGATACCTCAATCTCTTCTCTTTCTACCCGCACCCTCACCCTCACCCCCACCTCAACCCCAGGAATGGTCTCTGACTTGTGTGATTTATGAACATGTCCAGAATCCTACGTTTTCCCTCACCATACTCTGAGATGGAGAGGTCTCCATGGGTTCTAGAAAAAGGATCCCAAAGGATGATTGGAGTGATGAATTTACTCATAGGTCTGCTGTTACTCAAAATTTCTTAATTCATGTAAGAAAGAAACCTTAGGTCACATTGAAGAGAAGCCATTTGAGTGTCATCTATGTGAGAAAGGAATTTGGCAAAGGTCTAACCTGGGAAACTACAATGGAATGCACACTGGAGAGAAGCCTTATGAGTGTCATGACTGTGGGAATGCCTTCAGTCAACATGCTAATCTCATAAGACACCAGAGAACTCACACTGGAGAACAACATGTGAAATTCAGTTATGTGGGGGAATCTTTCATTATTGTTCTTCCCTGAAAAAACCTGAGGGAATCCAATACAGAAGAGGAAATCATGAAAGCCTCCAGTAGATAGCCTGACATGAAATGTCCTGATATGACATTACATATTATGGCATTACATAATTAACATGTCTACCATGTTAATTATAGTTTTAGCATTTGAACACACCTGCAGACTCATACATGAAAGAAACACTCAGCAAGCAATGTGGGAGATCCATTCATCTTCATGTGCCTTGACCTGAAAGACCTTTAATATGTGAGCAGATCCATCTCCATGATACCTTTTTGTAAGCCTTTATAATCATTGGCCTGATCCTAGATAACATGAAAACTCACATTATGAAGTGCTAATTTGTAAGTCATGTGCAACAGCTCTGAACTTTGAAGACACTTCACATATTGTTCAGAGGAGAATTTGTAAGGCTTATTTTTTTAAAAATATAATTATTGGTCAAAAGGAATCAATTTCACCAGGACAAACCCTAGGACTGCGGTCATAATTGACAAACATTCAGCATAATTCCAGGTGGTTTTCTTTACACTTTAAACTTGGGGAGGACAAAAGTAAGTTTACAGTTTTTTTTAAATGTCATTTTCCAGTCAAACAATAATCTCTGTGTTTTGAGTACCTACAACTGTAAACTGACTGTTGCTCCCCACTCAATGCTGATGGAGGGCATGGGCAGGGTCTCATTTTATGCTTCCTGAAGGGTACAAGCCCCTCTGGGCAACCACACATCTTGAAATTGGGACCCCTACTTCCGTAATGCCAACCCAAACTCATTAGTCCCCAAACTGCCTAGACAATGCCATGATGTATTTCTAGTCCCTAGCAAGTATCTAGGAAAGGGTGTGTTCCAACTCAATAACAGGAGACAGATGTGAGAGGCTTTGTGTTTTCCTATCTGATGTTACAAAAGCTGTCAAGGGTGCTTTGTACCTTCTGAACTCCAGGATCTCATCTGATTGCTGGTATATCTTTCATTGTCCATAACTTCTTTTTAAGATCTTTTTTTTCTTTGTTTAATTTTATTTCTACTTGATGATCCAAAACGTCTGTGTTATGTCTCCTACAGTATCCAAACAGGCAGATGCCCATAGTTGGTGTGGCCAAGGAAAAGTGTGAGAGAACCCTATCACAACGCGCACTCTCTTAAAAAAAAATAAAATATATATATATATATATATATATATATATATATATATATAATTTTTTACAGAGAGGAAAGGAGAGGGATAGAGAGTTAGAAACATCAATGAGAGAGAATCATCGATCAGCTGCCTCCTTCACATCTCCTACTGGGGATGTGCTCACAATCCAGGTACATCCCCCTGGCCAGAATCGAAACCAGGACCTTTCAGTCCACAGGCTGACACTCTATCCACTGAGCCAAACCAGTTTCAGCAACACTCTGTCTCTTGTCAGGAAATCTGAGATGACATCCTCAAAGCCTCCCATCCAAAAGTTTGGGGAGTGTCTGCTCATCTCCTGGAATAAACTTACACAGGAAGGGCCCATCATTGACACTCCTCACCCAGAAGGCAAAGCCAATTCACTCAATGGGAACTCACACAGCATCCAACATCCTTCTGCAATGAGTTTGAGACAAGACTTCAATCTCTGCATCAAGGCACCTGGCAAGAGAGCTGCCTAGAACTTCAGCCAGACCTGCCAGAATACCAGAAATAAACCCAAACTCAGCCTCTACCTGTCCGAGAGAAGAGCATGAAGATATCAAACCTCCAGTGTCAACACCAAGGCCCTCTTATAAAGCCTTTCCAGGCTTTCAACGTGCCCCGGCTCTGACCAATTCCCCATATTTCAGGCCACTCATCAGGATGGTCTTCATGAGAAAAGATGGAGGCCAGTGGCAGATCCCTCCCTTCCTCCTGCTGAGAAGCCCACCTCTGCTGCTCAGAGCCCTACCATATAGCAGACATGCATATAGCTGTTCTCCCATGTGAATTCTCTGGTGTATTATGAGATTAGCATGTTGACTGAAGGCATTCCTACACTGACCACATTCATATGGTTTCTTTCTATAGTGTGTTCTGTTGTGACGTGTTAGCTCAGAACTTTGACCAAAAGCCTTCACACACATGAAACTTACATGTGGTTCCTCTCCCATGTGGATTTTCTTGTGGTTGCTAAGGCCAGAGCTTTGACTAAAGACTTTCCCATACTGATGACAGTCATAATGTTTCTCCACATGATGGATTCTCTTCTGATTCTAAAGTAATATCTTTGATTGAAAACTTTCTCACTTAGGAGACATTTACACTGTTTCTCTCTTCGTGAGTTCTCTCATGCTGTCTAAGGTAAGAACACAGACTGAAGGCTTTCCAAATATCATGACACTTATAAGGCTTCTCTCCAGTGGACATTCAGTTGTGGATGCTACGATTAGTTTTGCAAAAAGCCTTTTTCATATAGATGGTGTTCAAATGGTTTCCCTTCAGTGTGAGTCAGCATGTGTGGTCAGAGGCTGAAGAAATTACTAACGGCTCTCCCTCACATAATTTACCTGTGGTGTGAATTTCATTGTGCCTTCTAAGATATGCCTCTTCAACAGGTGACTTTCCACAATGTTGGCTCACATAAGGATTCTCTCTTATTTGAATTAAATGTTGACTCACTTCTCATCAATGAGTAAATTCATCACTCAGATCAGTAGTTGGGATCCTTTTTCTATAACCATTAGAGAGCTCCAAATCCAGGGCATGGTGGGAGCAGAGGTATAATTCTGAATATGTTCTTAGGTCAGAGGTCATGGAATACTCCATGGGCATAGTTGGGAGGGCATGGACTGAGGCCGAAGGAACACCAGGGAGCGACACCTTTGTAGGGTGAAGCCCTAAAAGATGTTTAACTTGGGATAAGTATGACCTTGACTGAGAAAAAGGTATTATGCAGGGACTTACAGGTGTTTCCCACATTAATCTCATTTCAAGGTACATCAGGTATCCCTATACTCTTAGTGAAATGAGCTTTTTGAGGCATAGTCTTTGTTTTAAAAATAATCCGAGATGGTAAGAAATGAAAACCAATTGCAATGTGACATTTTTCAGAATTTTATTTGTATCAAATAAAAATGATAAAACAGAACTTTAATATGACATTTAATAAATAAAAGGCACAAAGTCATGTGAAGTGTCCCCATCATGATTTCCATTGAAATAATACAGTGAAACAGTCTCACCTCAGGACCACAGGCACAGCTTCAAATCTAGAGACCACACAGGTGGCCCTGCTCCAAGTTCCAGAAGGCAGACAGGTGCACACCTGATAAGAGACTCATTACATACTTCCTATTCCCATTAGATTTTAAAGGCTACTATTGCAACTTGGCTTAATTTCCTATAAAATAGATTAAAAATTTAAAATCTACTTCCCATCTGAATTCTATAAATACCAACTTCAGTCTTTCAAAGAGTACCATTTGAAATATTACACCTTCATAAATAAAAAGCTCTGTAACTGGCTTGTGTGTCCCCAAGTATAATTGGTCTTACCACCATCTGTCCATACAGCACAGAAACAGCTGCCCTCATCATCATTCTCCCACTTCCACTGTCAACACCAGGTGGCGTGGGGCTGAAGAACAAGTATTTGCTGACATGGGGTATATCTCTCGCCATCTCTTCAGAGAAGAGGATACTTGAAGGGCCTCATAGAGGACACTCAAAGGGACCATGGGACAGATACTCTGACTTTTTGGATGGAAGGGCACTAAGCAGAATGGGGAGAGGGCTTCTCAGTAGGAGGAAGGGAGGGATCTGTCAAGAGACTACAGCTCCACTGGTCTCCATATAATCTCTTAAATACCATTCTGATAGATGGCCTGGAAGTTGTAGAATTGGTTGGAGCTGGGGCATGTTTCAAGTCCTGATAGTCTATATAAGAGGGCCCCTGTGAAGAGTCTGAAGATTTGGTATTTTTGTGTTCTTCTCTGGAGACAGGAATGGTCTGATTCTGGGTTTCTTTCAAGTGTCCTGGCAGGTCTGAGTGGAGGTCTGAGAATCTGTCTTGACTGGAGCCTTGATTCCTAGATTTAAGTTTTGTCCCAAAGTCAATGCAAGATGATGCTGCATGCTGTGTGAGTTCCCTTTGGGGAAATTGGCTCATGCCTGCTGGGTATGGGTTGTCAGTGGCAGGACCTCTCTGTCCATTATTTGGTCCAGGAGGTGTGCAGACGTTCCCCTCAGCTTTGTTGATATGAGACATTGAGGAGGTCATCTCAGGTTTTCTGACAGGATACAGTGTTGATCTAGGGGCATCACACATATTTCTTCTGGGTATAATAGATGGGAATATGCTGTAGGGAACATAACACAGAAATTTAACTTTGGGATTTTCAAAATCATCAAGTATAAATAAAATTAAACAGAGAAAAAATATCTTAATACAAGTTATCAAGACATTGAAAGATATACCATCAATCAGTATACACATGATAAGGTCCTTGAGTTCAGTAGCAAAGAAGTTACAAAGTGCCCTTGAAAACTTTTTTTAACATCAGATGAGAAAACAAAAGTTCTCACAACTGTCTTCTGTTAATGAATTGCAGGAAGACATTTCTAAGCTTCCAATAGGGTTTGGATGCACATCATGGTGTTGTGTAGGTAGTCTGGGGACTAATAAGTTTGGGTGGGGATTATGGAAGTAGGGGACCCGATTTCAAGATCCCTGGTTGCCCAGAAGGGATTGTACCTTTTGAAAAGCATCTAATGAGATCCCACCCATGCCCTCCACAAGCATAGAGTATGGGGCAAGAGTTGGTTTACAGTTGTAGGTACTCAAAACACAGAGTCTATTTATTTATTATTAATTAATAGTGGCCCAATGCTTGAAATTTATGCACATTAAAAGGAGTTTGATTAGAGGAAATATTTAATATTGCTATTTACTTTTTCTCTGTGATAGAAGTGTCAGAGATGAAAAAAATTAGTAAAATGTATATGAAAATCTTCCTCCTGTCAGAGTCTGGAGTGCACCATAAGACCCAGAATCAAGCTCCTACCCACCCATGTGCACCTCGAAAATCACGTGAAACTCAGACCCAGCCACCCCTCCCCACTGGAATAGGTGAAAACCTGTCTGGTCACACCCTTGTCAAGCCCCCCAGGCAGGGGTGCAGCCTCAGTTTGCCTGGCTCAGCACTGGGTTATAAGTGGGTGCTGCCTTATGTCCCTATCAAGCCCTACTGGGCAGAGGCTTTGGACTGAGGTCAGGCACTGCTAGACCGGGGGTGTGACTTCAGAGGGGTGGCACATCCTCAGGTCCCCCATCAAGCCCTCCCTTTGAGGGGGTGCAGCCTGAGGTCCCCTGTCAAGCCCTGCCAGGTGGTGGTGCGGCCTCAGGTCCGCAAGACTGGTACTAGGGCAGAGAAAATGGCTGGAGGTCCCCTGTCAAGACCTATCTTGGAGGGGGTGCAGTCTGACGTCCCCTATCAAGCCTCGCCAGGTTGGGGGTGCAGCCTCAGGTCCCCTAGCCTGGTACTAGGGCAGAGAGCATGGCCTGAGGTCCCTGCCGATTGCTCATTACAGGAATTCAGCCTCCATGGTGAGTGCAGATACCTTGTGTTAAAGAAACCCCCTCAACCTCTGTGGGAGCCACCATCATTGCGGCACTATGACGGCCAATTTGCGTATTCCCTTTTTATTATATAAAGGAAAATGGTAAACTTACTTTTGCCTCACTCTGTATTGTTGGAACTCATGCAAGTAGAACTCGAAATCAAGACACCAAAAAAATGACATTAGGAGACTAACTGGAGAAAGCACACGTTTCTCAATAGAAATTTCACAATTTCCTGAGACAGGAAAGGAGGAGGGAAGTTATGGGGCCCTGATGAAAGAAAAAGCTCAGCAACTGAGGACACTCATGCTCACATGGTCACAAGATTCTGTTTCTTCCAGCCAATTTCGCTGAGGCCTGTGCTAGGATCTCTGAGGAAATCTCTGGATCAGAACCTGTCTGTTCCTCATGCCTGCTGGACAGAACATGGTGCCTGAGTCCCCCCATTTCTTGTCCCCAATGAAACAAGCCATTCCATGGCTCAAACCTTTTCCCTGTGTCTGTGTGATCCAGGGAGTGAGGCCCCAGACCTTGACCAGACTTGCCCTTACCTCATCTCAGATCTTACTTCCACCTGGGAGCACTCAAGGATTTTTCACAAAGGACTTTCCTTTAATCCCATTGTCTTCCTGCTTCTCCTTGGCAGAGATCTACCATGTCCTCCCTCACCCCCATCCCCACAATTCACCCTCAGTGATTCTCAGGAAGCAAATGAAACTCTGATTGTGTCCACTGTCAGAGAGGAGCAGCATTCTCAATATCTCCATGTGCCTATCTTTGCCTGCGGTGGCAATGCAGTGTAGAGGTAGCACCCATTGCTTCATAGGTTTCCCCAAGATTGGGTGCACCCTCCCCCAATGCCCACTGTGCTCTCTGTTCCAACTGCCTAACAGGGTTTTAAAAAGGACCAGTGTTCTTCAGATTCCTGAGTCCATGGTTTTATATTCCACTTCACCTTTTTGGAGTGCAGGGGCTGGGCGGTAGGATAGGGTCCCATTGCAAAGCTTCTTGGGATACCAGAGGCTGCTTTCCTTGTGCCCAAAGGTCCCACAATACTTGCATTTCAGCAGTGGGGAGAGAAGGTCTGTCAGTCACCACAAACAGCAGGTTTCAAAGGGGAACGGGAGAACAAATACATTTGTGGAGGTTACAGAGAGGGGCATAAGCATAGGACTCATGGGGTTCCAGTTTTTGAGGATATTATGGTGAGTCCCATACTCCATGCTAGGTAGGGTGGAATGCAGGTGAAAAATCTGGAGTTCTAAGTGTGACTATATAGACAAATCAAAGTTTTGCCCACAAAACAGGCTGTAAAGAACACTAACTAGGAAGTGAGGTGGTTTTTCTGAGTTCCCAAGAACCAGTCAACCTGGTGAGGATATTCCAGAGCAAGGTGACTGTTGGATGGGAAAGGACACCCGACTTGTGGACACAGAAATTGCCTTGTTCAAACCCTGTCTCTGTCATCCATGCCACCTCCCCTCTCTCAAGTTCCTGACAAAGCCAAGCCCTCACTCATCTTGGGATTCTCCGCCTCTGGTGAGGGAGCCTTATGTTCCACTGGGGCCCTCTATGGCTGCTTCCCTTTCTGGGCCATCAAGCATTAGGGCCCTCACAGTGGGAAAGGATCTGCCACACCAACTGTGAGAGTCAAATCTTTCTGTCTCAGCTATGGACTGGTGAATCTACAGGGGGTGTGGAACGAAAGAAAGAGAACCATTTAAATGTCACACAGAGAAAGTTCATCAAGCACCATCTGCTCCGAGTTAGGGGAAGAGCCCTCATGAGCTCAGGAAAAACACCTGTTGCCCTTTGAGATTCTTTCTTCCCATTCATTGACTGTCCTCTCATTATTGCCTGCACCCTGGAAAGGACTCTAATGTGCGACAGCTGAGATTCACCTCGTGGCTTTGATGTGTATGCATGAATAAGTGACATAAAAGAGGAAACTGTAAATAGGTCTACCTTTTTAGCCTAGTAGGACAGACAGAGAAAGAGAATTCCAGAGACTTACGTTGTCAGAAAGGCATTGGGGATTGTAGTTCACACACTAGAAAGCAGAGGAACATACGTCCCCTCTGGTAAACCTGACGTTTTCATTGGACAGAAGAGGAGGCTATGTCCAAATATAACTTCACAAACATATTGTCTCTTCTACTCTACTGGCAGCTTCACAGCTAGGGCCTGGACTGTTTTATTTATTAAATAATTCTAATCTCAGTTGCCTATCCTTACCTAGTTTTTCGTGAATATGAAATGAAGATGTTAGAAATTAAGACTGAGGATATCAGTTATTTTGCTTTCAATACCCACAGCTCTACTACCAAGTTTCCATGTGTGCTCACACAAATGTTCATACAAATCACAACACTGGGGTCCATTTCCTTTGAAATTTACTCTTGAAATAGCAATGAGCATTGAGAAGATGTAGGTTTTCTCTCTCTCTCTCTGTTCTGATATTCTATGAAAATGAAAGAATTGTTTCCCCACTGCCTAAATACATGATTCCCTAGTTTTCTTGGAGTCTGTCTCTCTGAGGGAAAAATCTAAGACCCCAATTGAAAGTAAATCTACCCAGTTTGTGCCTCTCAGTGTTTAATCATGGACCCATTAATCATGAGCTCACTGGTACCATTCCCACTTAGGGCACAGGCCTGGGTTTCAGACTTAATTCCCAATTGAAGGGTTGCAGGAGGCAGCCAATCAATGTTGCTTTCTCAACATGTTTATTCTCTATCTCCTTTCTTCCCTTTCAAAACCAACAAAGACATTTTGTTAAAGAAAGGAAACACACCTGAAACCGGTCTGTGCCCCTCCAGTTATCAGCAGATCCTCAGGACAATCTGTGCTGGACCAGCCGCACTGGATGCCATGCGACTCCCAAGGTGCCTGAGGAAGGGTCACGGGGAGAACTTGCAATACAGGTGGACTATATGCTGGGTCAAGGCCACGTGACATGTTGGAGCTGACCATTCAATTAGCATAACCCCCCAGAAGGCAACAGGGATTGAAGGCAAGCTCTGTTGTGGGTCCTTAGGGCTCTCAGGCCTTTTCACTTTATGTGGACCCACGTGCTCAATATTAGGAAGAGGTAGTTTCTGTAAGAGAAAGGAGTACTTGTGGGTATGCTTGCTGTTGCTTTTGCACTTGACCTAGTTCAGTGGTTGGCAAACTCAATAGTCAACAAAGCCAAATATCAACACTACACTGATTGAAATTTCCTTTTGAGAGCCAAATTTTTAAAACTTAAACTTCTTCTAACGCCACTTCTTCAAAATAGACTTGCCCAGGCCGTGGTATTTTGTGGAAGAGCCACACTGAAGGGGCCAAAGAGCTGCATGTGGCTCGCAAGTTGCAGTTTTCCAACCACAGGACTAGTTTAATATGGTGAGATGAATGTAAGACAAATGGTCAAGTATTGGAGTCCATCCATAGTGTGTACAACCAATGGTTCACCCACCTCCAAAGCTCTTCAAGTTTCAAACTGAAGCTCCGATTCTATGAAATTTCTCTCTTTATCCTTCCTCACTGTAGACGCTCTGCCACCATAGTCTCCTCTCCCTCTGAGAAGCAGAGGCTGTAGGAAATCCCCAGGAAAGGAGCCCCTAAATTTGTCCTAGTTGTTCTAGCTGATTTGACACTTTACCTTGTGACTCAAGTCACTGTCCCAGGACATTCCACATAGGCACAAGGAGTGATATGTCAGCACATGCTGTAGTCTTTTCCTGTGGGGGAAATTACAGGAACTGGGACTGGGTTTTTTTTTGCCCCTTTTCCTTTTGATTGATACTTGATACTTTCTTCCATTTCCCTTCCATGGGCATCTGGTAAGGTCTTGTTTGAGGCAGAGGCCTAGGTTTTTACTAATAGACTTTGAGGAAGCAAAACATGAACCATCCCACTGGAGAATTTCCTGCTTCATTCCATTGAGTATTTCCTTCAAACCAGTTCAACCAATCAGGCCCAGCTCCCACAGGCACAGGTGGGGCGTGTCTGATTTTGAATTGTGGGCACTCTGGGAAGTTTCCTATTTTAAAATCTGCATATATTTGAATCCTCAGTGACCTTCCCATTTGTCTTTCCTCAATTTTGAATGAATGTGCCCCCTCTCTCCCCTGGTGACCCTGATCTGGCCCTGGTACTGTATCCCAACCTCTCTGGTTCCTAAATCCTTGAACTCACTCTGGCAACTGAGTTTCCCAGGAGCTGCCTGTCTATGCTTGTCCTGCCTCTCGCCTCAACTAAACTCAGCCACATTCCACCTGAAAAAGGAGGATGTCTACTTTCAGCATCACTAACTCAAGTCAGGTTTAAGGGTGTCTTGTCTGAACACAAAGTCCTTTTTCTATAGGAATTAAACAACACTGCATACAATCCATTGGTCTAATTTTCATAATTAAGTAATTATTCATTTTGTTTCTCATGTCTGCAGATGAAATCTTTTGGAATTTTGCCATATATCAAAAGTATTTCCTGGTGAAAATTTTCTCAATTTTGGATGCGTTAGCTACCACTTGTTTAATGCCACTTATTTGAATCAGGGGTTTTGCATTTGTTTCTGAAAAACTTTACTAAGCTTTTTGAATTGGACTGACCCCTCCCCCATCCCCCACAGTTCTGTGTACTATCAATAATCGTTATTCTAAATCATCTCACATAAGTAGTGGAGCATGTTGGTATAAAATGTCCGATTGGGTGGGCTCCTTACAAAACATCCAGGTCTCCTGTGCTATAACCCCCTACCCTGTACCCTAAAGTCTGACCTCCATTGCACATCTTGTGTCCAGCAGGACATCACACTGATGGACTAGGGGCTCTGACATCAGTCTGCCTGGGAGCCTCAGGGTTCTCTGGGTTCCCACATCTCAGCTCATTGTTATAGTTATTGGCTTCTTCTGTGCTCCTGGGCCAGTGGGGTGGCAATGGGGGTTATGTGGCTGTGGACTGAGTGAGCACCAGTGCATCTGGCCTCCTTTGGTGGAGATGGGCATGTCTGTTTTCAAGGGCACATTTGCCCACTCAGAGTTTTATTATTGAGGATATTTCCTTTCCATGGACACCTGGTGGGACTTAGAAAGTCCAAAGGTATATCCTTTGCACAGGATGTTTGTTAGCAATAGTGCTTCCTGTGCACCTAAAGTGATGTGGACCCACCTTCTAACGAAAACAAGGACATGAAATCACACACTTTAATTGGTCTCTGAGAGGTGTTTGCTCAGAATTACAGCAGAATTCAACTATCGATGGGAGGAACCTATTCCCGTAGGCAGACCATACACTTAATTCCTCATCCTCCCCAGATGTGGTTACTACCATTTCCCCACCCTGCCTCTATAGTGAGATCACCTGGGGGGAGATTTCAGGAAAATAAATATATGTCCATTTCAACCAAAGAATTACTCCTTCACTGGGTCTCAGAGAGGTGCCTGGTTTGGGGACAGTATTTGTTGGGAAGAGCACGGATCAGCACATTGAAGTTGAGGTCCAAAAAGGGTGTTTATTGAAGGACAACAAAGTTCTCTAGGAACAGAGTGCTGAAATCCTTTCATTTTGCTTGGGGCAAACACATTTTGTTAATTATTTAATAAGCAGCTTAAGAAGTGGTAACAGATTTAGGGAAATTATCTTGCTATAGTTTTATTTTCTGAGCTGCTTTTTGGGGGTGGGGAAGAAACATTTAAGGCCAAGTTGAAATTATTATACGATACAAAAATACTGATTTCACTAAGATACACATTGTGCACAGAGACTTAGTGTTCCACCCCCATTCCAAATTACTTCAGTGTAGCTGAATTCAGAATACTGAGAACAAAAATCAAAGAGCTTTCTGGGTTCATGTGGGTAGAATTCTGTCCCCTGTCATCATATTGGAGACCTAGGATGAGGTATCACTAAGACTTTTAGGTGAGATGCCTCTGCTGTGTCTCCATAACCTTGATTGACAGGATCAAACCACTCAGAGACATCTAGCCTTTGGGGCTGAAGACTAGTGTCAGCACCATGGCTTGGAATGAAAATGGTGGTGATGGTTGGAAGACAAATGAGGGAACTGAGGTGTGTCAAAACAGCCATTGGAGAAAGGGCTCTGTGAACCTGAAATGTGGTTCTCCCCCCACCAGACGAGGGGTACAGATCTGAAAGTATATGTTCAAAACTGCATGAGGAAAACTAGAACTCCATCATTTAGCTTTTCCAGCAGCATATTTTATTGTTCAAATACTAGCAAACATTGCTATATTTTAAGATGAATTTCTTACAAAATTCTACACTCAGTGTCTCCGGACCACTTAAGCCTTCTACATTTGATGCCTTACATTTGTAAACAACTTTATTTCCTAAAACACTTTATTATTTGCTGAGTTATGTGTTGAAAAACTCTTATAGAAAATTTCACACACATGCAGACACACATATGATCACAGCTTGTGTTATAAAATCTGAGGTATTTATGCTTTGGTTTTAGGATTGCTATATCGTTTGGTTTGTGAAACTTAAGTGTGACTAAGAAATCAGTGATCAATGAATGCCTTTTCTTTCAGACACATTGGTTTGTAAATTATGAATGCTCACATTTCCCACAAGTGTTGCTTTATGAAGAAGACATTTCTTGTGATTTTACTATGAATAACTTCACTGGAGTGAGTGATCTGTATAGAAATGTATGGGTTTCCGCATGAGGGTCCATGTACTCATTTCCTGTTTTAGTGTTTTGTCCTCCCCGAGTTTAAAGTGTAAAGAAAACCACCTGGAATTATGCTGAATGTTTGTCAATTATGACCACAGTCTTAAAGTTTGTGCTGGTGAAATTGATTCCTTTTGACCAATAATTATTTAAAAAAAAAAGCCTTACAAATTCTCCTCTGAACAATATGTGAAGTGTCTTCAAAGTTCAGAGCTGTTGCACATGACTTATAAATTAGCACTTCATAATATGAGTTTTCATGTTATCTGAGATCAGGCCAATGATTAAAGGCTTACAAAAAGGTATCATGGAGATGGATCTGATCACATATTAAAGGTCTTTCAGGTCAAGGCACATGAAGATGAATGGATCTCCCACATTGCTTGCTGAGTGTTTCTTTCATGTATGAGTCTGCAGGTGTATTCAAATGCTAAAACTATAATTAACATGGAAGACAAGTTAATTATGTAATGCCATAATATGTAATGTCATATCAGGACATTTCATGTCAGGCTATCTATTGGAGGCTTTCATGATTTCCTCTTCTGTATTGGATTCCCTCAGGTTTTTTCAGGGAAGAACAATAATGAAAGATTCCCCCACATAACTGAATTTCACATGTTGTTCTCCAGTGTGAGTTCTCTGGTGTCTTATGAGATTAGCATGTTGACTGAAGGCATTCCCACAGTCATGACACTCATAAGGCTTCTCTCCAGTGTGCATTCCATTGTAGTTTCCCAGGTTAGACCTTTGCCAAATTCCTTTCTCACATAGATGACACTCAAATGGCTTCTCTTCAATGTGACCTAAGGTTTCTTTCTTACATGAATTAAGAAATTTTGAGTAACAGCAGACCTATGAGTAAATTCATCACTCCAATCATCCTTTGGGATCCTTTTTCTAGAACCCATGGAGACCTCTCCATCTCAGAGTATGGTGAGGGAAAATGTAGGATTCTGGACATGTTCAGAAATCACACAAGTCAGAGACCATTCCTGGGATTGAGGTGGGGTTGGCGGTGAGGGTGCAGGTGGGAAGAGAAGAGATTGAGGTGTCCAGAGAGGGGACTGAGGCTGCTGAAGGACCACAAGAGAGGGACACCTTTGTAGTGTGAGGCCCTAAGGCTGTTAGTGCTTCTTAGGGAGGAGATGATCTTGATTGAGAAGAAGGGATTATAAAGGGACCCGCAGGTGTTGCGCAAGCTAATCTCATTTTAAGGTATTCCAGATTCCCCTCTAATCTCAAGGACATGACCTTTGGGGCACAGTCATTGTTTAAAAATGTTTCAAAGTGGACAGAAATGAAAACCAATTCACCATGTGACTTATTTTACATACTTTTATTGGTATAAAACAGAACTTTAATATGACATTCCATAAACTAAAGGTACGAAGTCATGGTAAGAGTCCCGTCCTGATTTCAAGAGAAGCAACACAGCATAGGAAACAGTCTCACTTCAGGACAACAGGCACTGCTTCAAATCTACAGACCACACAGGTGGCCCTGCCCCATGTTCCCCATGGCAGACAGGTGCACACCTGATCAGATACATTACATACCTCCCTATATCCATTGGACTTTAAGGACAATTATTACAACTTAACTTAATTTTACATACAATAATTTAGAATTTCTAAAAATGTACTGATGTTATCAGTTCAATAAGCCCAAACTATAGTTTATTATAAAATATCACTACACCTACATAAATTAAAAGTGTAATTACTGAATCTGTGTGCCCCAAGCCTCATCAGAACTCCCACCGTAGCACAGAAGGGAAGCTCTCATTCGCCAGAAACATTTGTTTTCAGTGATCTTCCCAATCTAGTTTTTCAGGCATCTCCAGGTAGCTTGAGGCTGAAGAACATGTCTTCCTGATATGGAGTGGCTCACTTGCCATTACCTTTTTCAGAGGAAGAGGAAAGCTTTAGGGCCTCACGGAGGACACTCAGAGGGACACAGGGACAGGTTTTCTCTGACTTCCCAGTGGTAGGAGGGATCTGAGCAGGAGCAGTGAGGTTCTCAGCAGGAGGTTGTGAAGGAGGTGTCATGGGCATGGAGCTCCACGGGCCTTTGTATAATGTCATGAAGACCTTTCTGCAGGGCTGGCCTGGAACCCCAGGAATTGGTGGGAACTGGGGCATGTGGCAGGGCTGGAGAGTCTGGAGGATAGTGCCCTGGAGCAGAGGCTGTGGGTCAGGACACTGTGTGTTCTATGGGCAGGGGCTGAGTCTGGGTTTCTTTTGGGGCTTCTGGCAAGTCTGTCTGGAGGTCTGTGTTGCTCTCTTGCCAGACACCTTGAGGATGAGATCAGAGTCTGGCCCACACTGTGTGCAGCAGTGTGTTGGATGCTGTATGAGTTCCCATCAGGGTACTTGGCCTGTGGCTGGTGAATGAGGGTTTGGTCCAGGCCCTGGATTATGAAGGCACAATGGAGTCTGTTGTCCTTCTCATGAACGCTATGGGTGGGATCCAGGTCAAAGTGTGTGCCCTCTGTGTGAAGGGAGTCTGTGACAGGCCCTTCCTATCCATTCTTTGATCCAGCAGGTAAGCAGATGCTTCTCTCAATGGGAGATGCTGTGGATGTCATGACACGTTTCCTTTTGGTGAACAAGTTAGATCAGGGTCTCTAACATATTTCCTCTTGGTGTTGTGCTCAGGCCTCTCTGTGTGTGTATCCAATAAGATACACAACACAGATGTTACACATTTGAATTTTTTCACTATCAAGTAGAAAATAAAATTAAACCAGCTACAAGATCTTGTGACATGATATGGACTGCAAAGGAAAAGCCAATAACAAAAGTAAAGAAGGTGAGCCCCTTGAGCTCTGTTGGATAGAATATACAATGTCCCCTTAATACCCTGTCTAACATCAGATAAGAAAACATCAATTTCTCACAGATGTCTCCTGTTAGTGAAGAGGAAACAACCCTTTCTAGCCTCTTCCAGGGAATGAACACTTCTTGGTGTTCGAAAGGTAGTGTGTGGACTAATGAGTTTGGGTGGCCAATTAGAGGGAAGGGATTCTGATTTCATGATGCCTGGTTTCCCACAAGGGATGGTGTCTGGTGGAAACATCTAATGAGAGCACACCCATGCCCTCCATCAGCTTAGAGGGTGGGTCAAAAGTAGGATAAAGTTGTTGGACCATGAAAGACAGAGCTTATTGCTGTGTTATTATTTATTATTTTACTATTTTCCATAGGAATACTCTAACCGCACTTTTGCCTCATCCTATATAGTTGAGAAACATGCAAGTATAGGCCAAATAAAAGACACCAAGAAAAATGAATTAGGAAATTACAGTAGAGAAAGCATGGGAGTTCCCATTGAACTTTCACCATTCCCTCAGAGAGAAGACAAAAAGGGAAGTAGGGTGACCCTGATGCAATGAAAATCCCATCACCTGCGGACACTCACCCTCACATAGGAAGGGGATTCTGTCTCTTCCTTCCCATTTTGCTGGGGTTTGCTTGTGGGCTTCCAGGGAAATCTCCTGCAAGGACCTTGTCTCTGTTTTTCTTGCCTGCAACACAACACATAACACCTGTGACACTCAATTTCTTCTTTATAAAGAAGACGATGCTTTCCCTGCCCCACACACATTTCCACTTATCCTGATCCAGGGAGCGAAGTCCCATGTGCTTACCAGACTGACCTTTGCCTCAATTCAGATCCCCTCCCTAAGGAACCAACTTGGGTTTTTCATGAAGCACATTCCTATATTCCATTTCCTCTCTGCCTGATATCTTTATAGATTAAAGGTGTTCCCAGCACCAACCCTACCACCATTCACCCTCATTGATTGCCCAGAAATTGTATGAACCTGGGATTGTGACTGGTGAAGATGGGGATTTTTCTCTCTGTATCTCTGAGTTTAAGTGGAGATGGCAAGGCATACAGTATAGAGGTAAGGACACAGGCTTCATAGATTCCACCTTGTGCCACTACCTGCGTTACACTTTGCCTGGTGACTCGAGTCACTTTCCCTAAGAATTCCCTGTGGGCACAGGACGGCTGTGTCGCCACAGGTGACAGTCTTTCCTGGGGTGAATGTCCAGGCGCTGGGACTTTTTCTTTTAGGCGATTCTCCTCCTGGGTGATACCTGAGAGATTCTTCAGATGCTCGTCCACTGACATATGACACAGAATAGGTGGAAGCCAAGCCTCGGCTTATACTAACAAATTTTGGGGAATCAAAACAGGTTCCATTACAAAGGAACCTTTGGCTTTTTCCTTCTACAGGGATTTGCACTCGCTGACAATCAGCCTATCAGGACCAGTTGGCTGCTGGCTACACAGGTGGTGCCTGTCCTAAGGCAAAATGTGGGCACTCTGGGTGGATTTCTGTTATCATTTGTGTGTATTTGAACTGACTTTCCATTTCTCTATCATGTAGGATGGGTCAATGAGCCTGTAAGTTTAGCCTGGTCAAGTCCCAGAACCCTGGCTCCTCCCTCCCATCCCCCCCACCGCCCCTGGGCTCAGCCAATGTGGCAGAGCCTCCTGTCCCTACTTGTTCTGACCTTGACTTGAATTCACTCCCCACTGTGCTTGTTGGGTGAACACAGAGCAGCACAGTGGATCTCCTGGGAGCAACTCCCTTTGTGGTTGAAGTTAATTCTGGGGGTTGTTGAAGGGGCACATTCTTAACTAGGGAAACAAAGTGGTAAACATCCTTTTATTTTTGCCTCGGGGCAGTAAATCTTGTTTTGTTTTGTTTTGTTTTGTTTTGTTTTATCTTAAGGAAACAGCTTGAGGTATAATAGATTTAGGAACTTTCTCTGCACCTCTACTTTTCTGAGCTATTGTGGGGATCAATGAGAATCTAATAAAGTTCAATGTGGAGTGAATGCTGGGTAGAAATATTGGAGTCAACTAAGATTGAGAGTGTGGACAGAGAGTTCACTGTCCACCACTCACCCACCGCCAACCTATTGCTCCATTCAGAGCTTTGAGAAAAAATGAAACTGAAACAACTTTCTGGAGGCCAGATGTGCCGAACATCATATCCTGGACAGACTTAGAGGAGACATAAGGTAATGTACCACCAAGATTTTTACCTGTGAAGCCTTGATATGGCCCAATGTCATTGCCTGAGCAGGGTCATATCACACGGAGACACCTAGCAGGTGAGGCTGAAAGTCATAGCTGTGTTATGACCAGGGTTTGGAAGTAGACACATGGTGTTGGCAGGAACATAGACACAGGAAACAAGCAGCCATTGGGGAAAGGGCTTTGGGAATATGAGGTCTGGCTCTCTCCCCACAGCTGAAGGAAACAGACCTAAATGGATGTTTTCAAAACTGCACAAGGAAAATTCAAACAGCAACAGTTTACTTCTTTACAGAGCATTCTGGGAACATTTTATTTTTCAAACATCTGCAAGCAATGCTGTCCACACAGATGAATTTCTTTCAAAATTGGACATTCTTTGAAAGTGTCAAGAGCACTCGAGCCTCCTGTATATGATGCCACGGATCTACAAACAACTTTCTGTAGCACAAACACTTAACTACCTGCTGAGTTCTTTGTTGAAGAATCATCAAAATCTTCACACAAGCACATGCACACACACACGCACACACACACACACGCACACGTGCACACACGCACACGTGCACACACACACAGGCAATACACACAAACACATGGACACTCATTTTTTCTAATGTAAAATCTAACTAAGTATCTCTGTGTCCATTTAGGATTGCTGTATCCTTGGTGTAGGATATTTTAGACTAAGTAAGGTAGAAGTGATCAAGTAATGCCTTGCCTTTCAGATACAGGGGTTTGTACAGTGTGAATGCTCACGTACTGTATATGATAAGTATTGTTGGATGAATTAAAGTTTCGCCTGATTTTACACTGAATAACATCAGTAGAGTGAATGCTCTGTAAAGAAGTGTTTGTGTTTCATGATTCCTTCTCCTGTGTTGAGTTCTGTCATGTTTTATAAGGGAAGAACACTGACTAGGGAATTTGCCACGTAGCTGACATGCCTAGGGCTCTCCTCCAGGGTAGGGAATCTAGGGACTGATGAGATTAGCATGTTGACAGAAAGCATTCCCACTCTGACCACATTCACCTGGTTTCTACCTGGTGTGCATTATGTTGTAATGGATAAGCTCAGCCTTTTTCCTGAAAGCTTTCCCACACATGAGGCACACATGCGGTTGCTCCCCCGAATGGATTCTCTAGTGCTGGTTAAGGACAGTGCTTTGACTAGTGACAATCATAAACTCTCTTCCCTTGATAGACTCTCTCCTGTTTATCTAAGGTAAGAACTTTCATTTAAAGCTTTGTCACAGAGGGGACATTCATATGGTGTCTCTCCTGTGTGACTGAAGGCTTTCCCACACTCGTGAGGCTTATCTCCAGTGTGCATTGGATTGCGGTTTCTAAGCTAAGACCTTTGCCAAAAGCCTTCCCCACATGGATGACATTCACATGGTTTCTCTCTAGGCTGAGTCATGTTCTGCCATCTCAGTTTGAAAACATTACTGAAGGGTTTCCCACGATCACGTATTTTCCATTTGTTGTGAATGTCAATGTGTCTACCAAGGCATTCATCTACTCTGGGTGAATTTTCTCACTGTTGGCTGACATATGGTCCCTTTTTTACACGAGTTAAGGGATGTGGAGACACAGCTGAACTATGAGTCAATTCATCACTCCACTCAACCCTTGGGACCCTTTTACTGGAACACAGGGGAGCTCTCCTTCTCAGGGCATGTTTTGGTCAGAGGAAGGATTCTGGACATGTTCTGAAGTAGTCCAGGTCATGGAGTGCTCCTAGAATGGTGAGGCTTGTGGTGGGGATGGGCTGAGGGATTCTGGGAGAAACACGGAGGCTCCGGAGGGACCACAAAAGAGGAACAGCTTTGGGGGGTGAATCCCTAAGGGCTGTCAGTGCCCCTTAGTGTGGGGTGGACCTTAACAGGGAAGAAGGGATTAGTCAGGCACCTACAGTTGGGGCCCAAGCTAATGTCATTTTAATGGACATCAGATTCCACTCTAATCTCAGGGACATGAACTTTGTGGTAGCGTCATTATTGCACAAATGACTGAAAGGATCAGCAATGAAAGAAACCCAATCTCAACACGACATATTTTGCTGGATTTTATTAAGATTGAAGAAACGGTATATAAAATAGAATTTAATAAAAACATTTCATAACGCCAAGCTACAGAGTCATCCGAAGAGTTCCCTTCCCGATTTCCACTGAAATAGCACAGCACAGTGAAACAGTTTTGCCTCAGGACAACAGGCACTGCTTACAAAGTGCAGATCTCCCAGGGGGCCATGCCCCACGTTCCCCAAGGCATACAGGGGCACACCTGTTAGAGATTTATTCCGTAGCTTCCTCTTTCCATTAGACTTTGAGGTCAGTGTTCCAACTTAGTTTTCTGTACAATGCATTCAACATTACAAAAATAATCACATTCCTTTCCCCCTAAGTACCAAGTACAGTTTCCTATAAAACTTCCATTGGACTTATCTCTACAGTTCCTCACATTAAAAGAGCAGCAACTGGGACTCTGTGTTAGCAAGTCTTTGTGGACTTCGCAAGAACTGAACACACAGCAGAGCAGGGAGGCTCTGGTCCACCATAAAACAGCTGCATGTGTAGGTAAGCCCCACCAGCTCCACAGTCAGCACCTGGAGGCCTAGGGCCAAGGAACAAAAAGTCTTTGCTGACAAGGGGCGTCTCACTGGCCGTCATCACTCTCTTCAGAGGTAGAGGAAAGCCGAAGGTCCTCCTGGAGAACACACAAGGGACCCCGTGACCAAGTCCCTCTCTTTTCTCCAAGGTGAGGGGGATCTGAGAAGCAAAGCATGGGCTTCTCAACAGGAGGGGTGGAGGGAGATGGCACCAGATAGCAGCTCCACTGGCCTTCTTTTGACCTCTTAAAGACCATTTTGATGGGACTTCGTGGAGTGGCTGGGTTCTGGGGCTCCTTTGAGGGCTGCAGGGTCTTGTCTAGAGGGCTCTCCTGCTGAGACTGGAGTTCTACTCTTTGAATGCTCTCCTGCGGGGACGGGCAGGGGCTGAGTCTGGGCTCCTTTCTGGCCTTCTTGCAGAGGTGGATGGAGGTCGGGGCCGCTCTCTTGCCTGGTGCCTTGATGCTGAGATCGGAGTGCTGGCACACACTGTTTGCAGCAGGACGTGGGATGCTGAGTGAGTTCCCAGCAGGGAACTTGGCTTGTGCCTGAGGCTTGAGGGTGTGGCCCAGGCCATTGGTGCTGAAGAAAGAACGAGGCTTGCTGTGTGTCTGCTGGACACTGTTCTTGGCATCCTGGACAAGGCGTGGCTTGTTGTGTGTCTCCTGGACACTGCTCTTGGCAAAGTGGACAAGGCGCGTGCCCCCTGGCCGAGGCGTGTCGGTGACAGGAGCTCCCTGCCCATTATGTAGTCCAGAACGTGAGCAGGCGATCCCCTCAGCTTTTCTGATGGGAGGCACTGAGGGTGTGACCTTATGTTTCCCGCCAGATGACACAGTGCTGAGACAGGCGTCTGGCACATGCTTTCTCTTGGGAGTGGGGATGGGCAGCGGCCGGGTTGGACGCTGTGGGAGACACAATGGAGAGGTTTCACGTGAGCAGGGCCTCACCTTCAAGTGTCAATCAAATGAAAGCAAGACCCAAACAAAGAGCTGAATAAGAGCTATGGGCAGTGAAAGAGACGCTAGCCATCAATGTGCAGATGAGGAGGCCAGCCTGGTGGGGATGTCTTAAGGTAGGGGACCCTGGCATGGGGGAGGACACTCCCCCTAGAGACACAGAACTTGCCTTGTCCGAAGCCTGTCTCTGTCATCCATGCCAATCCCTCAGGTTCCCCAGTGAGCCAAACCCATACTCACCCTGAGAAACACCTCTTCTGGTTCGGAATCCTTGCTTGCCACTTGGGCCCTGTGTGGCTGCTTCCCTTTTTGGACCTGCCAGGGTCTGCAGGGGCCCCGAATTGGGTCACGATCCGCCATGGGACACACCACCAAAGACCTTCTCGTCCTTTGCTCTCAGCTATGCACTCGTGAATCTCCTGTAGAAAAAGGAAATTGTAACTTTTCAAAGACCCACCCAGGGCAATCTCCTCTGGCACCGTCTGCTTCTAATCTGCTCAAGAGTCCTCATGCCCTCAGGGAAAACATCTCTGTCTACCCTGTGGCCTCTCCCTCTGAGTCCTTTGTCTGTCCTCTCATGATTTCCTTCCCCAGGGCAGGACTCTAAGGCGACACAGCTGAGACTCACCTGCTAAATGGGATGTGCATGCATTAATAGGGATTTAAAAGTGGACACTGGGATTAATTCTATCCTCTGTGTCCTAGTATGGGCCGGAAAAGACAGTATTTCCCGGGGCTTTCACCATCATCAAAGCATTTCGGGTTGTGGGAGACTTTCTCAAAAAATCAAAGGAAAATATGCTCCCCTCTGGAAAATTCAAAGATCCCAATGCACCGAAGAGGAGGCCAATTTCAAATAAAATTCACCCAGATGGAAATATGTTCCGCTCTGCTAGTCTTGAAGCGTCACAAATGAGACTGTGGACAGCTTTTATGTTTCTTTACCTTATCTAATAGGTTTTTAAATTCTATGTTCAATTGCCTATAATCATCTAGTTTCTAGTAAATGTGAATGAATATACTTGAACTAAGTCTGAACAAATCAAATATTGAAGTCCCCATAGATCAATCGACCAACTTTCCATTACCGCTTAGCCACCAACTGTCACAAATTACAATGCGTAGGTACTTTTCTTAAAATCTTATACCTAGCGTAATAATGAGCATGGAGAAATGTAATTGTCCATGTCTCTACAGGATGAACTGTGCTAGGCAAGAATGCTGATCCACTGCCTAAAATCCAATCTCTCATTAGTTGTTTCTTGTTTGGTTGATTGGTTTTGTTTTGTTTCTCGTCAATGTGATTGAAAATCTGATTTAAAGGACTCAACTGACATGAAACTCGCCAAGCAGGTGTCGCTCAGTCTTGGAGCATCCAGACAGGAAACAAGAGGTCACCTGTTCCAGTCCCTTTCCTGGCACAAATCCAAGGTGAGGGCTCCATCCCCAGAGGGAGGTGTGCTTGGAGGCGGCCAATTGATATTTTCCATCATCCATGTTTCCTCTCCCTCCCTCTTCCTCTAAAGCCAATAAAATCTACTTTTAGGAAAAGAAAAGGTTAAAGGAAGGAAACCTACCCCAATGCCGGTTAGCTCTTCAGGCCTTGAAAAAATCCTCAGGATAGCGAGTGCTGGCCCAGCTTCTCCGGATCGGCTGCTGCTTCCTTCCTCGGAGACTGTCTGAGACAGACTGGCAGAATCTACAGTCCTGCTGGAGTTTTATGCTGGTTTGAGGGGAGCATAATCCCCTCAAAATCAATTAGCATAATCTCGTGAAGGTATACAGGACTGGAAGTGATTGGCTCTGCTGGGTCTTTTAGCGTTTTCAGTCATTTACATATGACATTGATGTGCCTTCTTTTAGGAAACCTGCTGTTTCCTTCAATGCCTCGCCTTGTCGAACGTGATGCCACGCATGGGAGAGAGAGTGTCTCAGAATACACTGAGCAGACAGAGCTCTGGCAAGAACTCCACCCACAGTGTGTGCAACCAAGGACATGGTCGACCTGCAGAACTCTTTAGGTTTCCTACTGGATCCCCGAGTCTATGAAAACGTTCTCTTCTTCTTGCCTGGCTGCACACTTTGTCTTCCGCACTGTCTTCTCTGGGCCTGGGAGGCGGAGCCTAGGAGATGCCCAGGAATGGAGCTGCCCAAATTGGCCTAGTGCCACTATCTGGTTTTTCACTTTGCCTGGTGACTAAAGTCACTTTCCCACAGGCATTCCTTGTGGGCACACCGATGGCTGTGTCGCCACAGGTGACAGTCTTTTCCTGGGGTGGATTTCCAGGTGCTGGGACTTTCTCTTTTAGGCGATTCTCCTCCTGGGTGATACCTGAGAGTTTCTTCAGGTGCTCGGCCTCTGGCACCTGACACAGGATACGTGGAGGCCCGTGCCTCGGTTTTTACTAAGAAATTTGGGGAAGCAAAAACGGATACCATCTCCTGGGGATCTTTATCTTCTTCCTTCCACAATGAATTGCACTCACTGACAATCAGCTTATCTGCACCAGTTGGAGGCTGGCTGCTCAGGTGGGGCCTGTCCACTGGCAAAATGTGGGCACTCTGGCTGGGTTCCTATGTTATCAGTTGTGTGTAGTTGAACTGCCAGTGACTTTCCATTTGTCTATCCTCTAGGATGGATCAATGAGCCTGTAGGATTAGCCTGGTCCAGTCCCAGAAGCCTGGCTAATCCTCCCTCCCATCTCTCCCCTTGGGCTCAGCCAACGTGGCAGAGCCTCCTGTCCCTACTTGTCCTGACCTTGACCTGAACTCACTCCTGACTGTGCTTGTTGGGACAAACACAGGGCAGCCCAGTGGATCTCCTGGGAGCAACTCCCCTTGTGGTTGAAGTTCAATCTGGGGCTTGTTGAAGGAGCACATTCTTATCTGGAGAAACAAAGTGGTAAAGATCCTATTATTTTGTCTCGGGACAGCTAATGTTGTTCCTTATCTTAAGGAAACAGCTTGAATCGTGGATAATAAGATTTAGGAACTTTCTCTGATTGCAGCTCTACTTTTGTGGGCTACTGCAGGGGTCGGTGAGAATCTCATTAAGCTCAATGTGGAGTGAGTGCTGGGTAGAAATATTGGAGTCAACTAAGATTGAGAGTGTCGTCAGAAACTTCACCGTCCACCACCCACCCACCAACAACCTATTGCTGCATTAAGAGTTTGGAGGGAAAAATAATTAAATAGCTTTCTGGAGACCAAGTGGGCAGAACCCTGACTTCTGGCCCCACTTAGAAATGTCCCACCAATACTTTTATCTGAGAGGCCTTGATATGGCCCAATGGCTTTGCCTGAGCAGGGTCATGTCACACAGAGACACCTAGCAGGTGAGGCTGAAGGTCATAGCTATGTCATGACCCGGGTTGGGAAGGAGACACATGGTGTTGGTGGGAAGATAGACACGGGGAACTGAAATGTTTTGAAGCAGCCACTGGGGAAAGGGCTTTGTGAAACTGAGGTCTAGTTCTATCCCCAAAGCTGAAGGGTACAAACTGAATGGATGAGTTCAAAATTGCACGAGGAAAATTCAAAACATCAACACTTTGCTTCTTTAGCAAAAGACTTTAATGTTCAAACATCTTCAAGTATTGCTGTTCAAATGGATGTAATTTCTACAAACTTACACGTTCATTCAAAGTTTAGAGAACACACTAGCCACTTGCATTTGATGCCACGGTTCTATAAACAACTTTACTTTACACAAACACTTAACTACCTGCTGAGTTCTTTGTTGAAGAGTCATCAAAATCTTCACACAAGCACGTGCACACACACACGCACACACACACACACACACACACGCACACGTGCACACACGCACACGTGCACACACACATGCACACACACACACAGGCAATACACACAAACACATGGACACTCATTTTTTCTAATGTAAAATCTAACTAAGTATCTCTGTGTCCATTTAGGATTGCTGTATCCTTGGTGTAGGATATTTTAGACTAAGTAAGGTAGAAGTGATCAAGTAATGCCTTGCCTTTCAGATACAGGGGTTTGTACAGTGTGAATGCTCACGTACTGTATATGATAAGTATTGTTGGATGAATTAAAGTTTCGCCTGATTTTACACTGAATAACATCAGTAGAGTGAATGCTCTGTAAAGAAGTGTTTGTGTTTCATGATTCCTTCTCCTGTGTTGAGTTCCGTCATGTTTTATAAGGGAAGAACACTGACTGGGGAATTTGCCACGTAGCTGACATGCCTAGGGCTCTCCTCCAGGGTAGGGAATCTAGGGACTGATGAGATTAGCATGTTGACAGAAAGCATTCCCACTCTGACCACATTCACCTGGTTTCTACCTGGTGTGCATTATGTTGTAATGGATAAGCTCAGCCTTTTTCCTGAAAGCTTTCCCACACATGAGGCACACATGCGGTTGCTCCCCCGAATGGATTCTCTAGTGCTGGTTAAGGACAGTGCTTTGACTAGTGACAATCATAAACTCTCTTCCCTTGATAGACTCTCTCCTGTTTATCTAAGGTAAGAACTTTCATTTAAAGCTTTGTCACAGAGGGGACATTCATATGGTGTCTCTCCTGTGTGACTGAAGGCTTTCCCACACTCGTGAGGCTTATCTCCAGTGTGCATTGGATTGCGGTTTCTAAGCTAAGACCTTTGCCAAAAGCCTTCCCCACGTGGATGACATTCACATGGTTTCTCTCTAGGCTGAGTCATGTTCTGCCATCTCAGTTTGAAAACATTACTGAAGGGTTTCCCACGATCACGTATTTTCCATTTGTTGTGAATGTCAATGTGTCTACCAAGGCATTCATCTACTCTCGGTGAATTTTCTCACTGTTGGCTCACAGCTGAACTATGAGTCAATTCATCACTCCAATCAACCCTTGGGACCCTTTTACTGGAACACAGGGGAGCTCTCCTTCTCAGGGCATGTTTTGGTCAGAGGAAGGATTCTGGACATGTTCTGAAGTAGTCCAGGTCATGGAGTGCTCCTAGAATGGTGTGCCTTGTGGTGGGGATGGGCTGAGGGATTCTGGGAGAAACACGGAGGCTCCAGAGGGAGCACAAAAGAGGAACAGCTTTGGAGGGGGAATCACTAATGGCTGTCAGTGCCCCTTAGTGTGGGGTGGACCTTAACAGGGAAGAAGGGATTAGTCAGGCACCTACAGTTGGGGCCCAAGCTAATGTCATTTTAATGGACATCAGATTCCACTCTAATCTCAGGGACGTGAACTTTGTGGTAGCGTCATTATTGCACAAATGACTGAAAGGATCAGCAATGAAAGAAACCCAATCTCAACACGACATATTTTGCTGGATTTTATTAAGATTGAAGAAACGGTATATAAAATAGAATTTAATAAAAACATTTCATAACGCCAAGCTACAGAGTCATCCGAAGAGTTCCCTTCCCGATTTCCACTGAAATAGCACAGCACAGTGAAACAGTTTTGCCTCAGGACAACAGGCACTGCTTACAAAGTGCAGATCTCCCAGGGGGCCATGCCCCACGTTCCCCAAGGCATACAGGGGCACACCTGTTAGAGATTTATTCCGTAGCTTCCTCTTTCCATTAGACTTTGAGGTCAGTGTTCCAACTTAGTTTTCTGTACAATGCATTCAACATTACAAAAATAATCACATTCCTTTCCCCCTAAGTACCAAGTACAGTTTCCTATAAAACTTCCATTGGACTTATCTCTACAGTTCCTCACATTAAAAGAGCAGCAACTGGGACTCTGTGTTAGCAAGTCTTTGTGGACTTCGCAAGAACTGAACACACAGCAGAGCAGGGAGGCTCTGGTCCACCATAAAACAGCTGCATGTGTAGGTAAGCCCCCACCAGCTCCACAGTCAGCACCTGGAGGCCTAGGGCCAAGGAACAAAAAGTCTTTGCTGACAAGGGGCGTCTCACTGGCCGTCATCACTCTCTTCAGAGGTAGAGGAAAGCCGAAGGTCCTCCTGGAGAACACACAAGGGACCCCGTGACCAAGTCCCTCTCTCTTCTCCAAGGTGAGGGGGATCTGTGAAGCAAAGCATGGGCTTCTCAACAGAAGGGGTGGAGGGAGATGGCACCAGATAGCAGCTCCACTGGCCTTCTTTTGACCTCTTAAAGACCATTTTGATGGGACTTCGTGGAGTGGCTGGGTTCTGGGGCTCCTTTGAGGGCTGCAGGGTCTTGTCTAGAGGGCTCTCCTGCTGAGACTGGAGTTCTACTCTTTGAATGCTCTCCTGCGGGGACGGGCAGGGGCTGAGTCTGGGCTCCTTTCTGGCCTTCTTGCAGAGGTGGATGGAGGTCGGGGCCGCTCTCTTGCCTGGTGCCTTGATGCTGAGATCGGAGTGCTGGCACACACTGTTTGCAGCAGGACGTGGGATGCTGAGTGAGTTCCCAGCAGGGAACTTGGCTTGTGCCTGAGGCTTGAGGGTGTGGCCCAGGCCATTGGTGCTGAAGAAAGAACGAGGCTTGCTGTGTGTCTGCTGGACACTGTTCTTGGCATCCTGGACAAGGCGTGGCTTGTTGTGTGTCTCCTGGACACTGCTCTTGGCAAAGTGGACAAGGCGCGTGCCCCCTGGCCGAGGCGTGTCGGTGACAGGAGCTCCCTGCCCATTATGTAGTCCAGAACGTGAGCAGGCGATCCCCTCAGCTTTTCTGATGGGAGGCACTGAGGGTGTGACCTTATGTTTCCCGCCAGATGACACAGTGCTGAGACAGGCGTCTGGCACATGCTTTCTCTTGGGAGTGGGGATGGGCAGCGGCCGGGTTGGACGCTGTGGGAGACACAATGGAGAGGTTTCACGTGAGCAGGGCCTCACCTTCAAGTGTCAATCAAATGAAAGCAAGACCCAAACAAAGAGCTGAATAAGAGCTATGGGCAGTGAAAGAGACGCTAGCCATCAATGTGCAGATGAGGAGGCCAGCCTGGTGGGGATGTCTTAAGGTAGGGGACCCTGGCATGGGGGAGGACACTCCCCCTAGAGACACAGAACTTGCCTTGTCCGAAGCCTGTCTCTGTCATCCATGCCAATCCCTCAGGTTCCCCAGTGAGCCAAACCCATACTCACCCTGAGAAACACCTCTTCTGGTTCGGAATCCTTGCTTGCCACTTGGGCCCTGTGTGGCTGCTTCCCTTTTTGGACCTGCCAGGGTCTGCAGGGGCCCCGAATTGGGTCACGATCCGCCATGGGACACACCACCAAAGACCTTCTCGTCCTTTGCTCTCAGCTATGCACTCGTGAATCTCCTGTAGAAAAAGGAAATTGTAACTTTTCAAAGACCCACCCAGGGCAATCTCCTCTGGCACCGTCTGCTTCTAATCTGCTCAAGAGTCCTCATGCCCTCAGGGAAAACATCTCTGTCTACCCTGTGGCCTCTCCCTCTGAGTCCTTTGTCTGTCCTCTCATGATTTCCTTCCCCAGGGCAGGACTCTAAGGCGACACAGCTGAGACTCACCTGCTAAATGGGATGTGCATGCATTAATAGGGATTTAAAAGTGGACACTGGGATTAATTCTATCCTCTGTGTCCTAGTATGGGCCGGAAAAGACAGTATTTCCCGGGGCTTTCACCATCATCAAAGCATTTCGGGTTGTGGGAGACTTTCTCAAAAAATCAAAGGAAAATATGCTCCCCTCTGGAAAATTCAAAGATCCCAATGCACCGAAGAGGAGGCCAATTTCAAATAAAATTCACCCAGATGGAAATATGTTCCGCTCTGCTAGTCTTGAAGCGTCACAAATGAGACTGTGGACAGCTTTTATGTTTCTTTACCTTATCTAATAGGTTTTTAAATTCTATGTTCAATTGCCTATAATCATCTAGTTTCTAGTAAATGTGAATGAATATACTTGAACTAAGTCTGAACAAATCAAATATTGAAGTCCCCATAGATCAATCGACCAACTTTCCATTACCGCTTAGCCACCAACTGTCACAAATTACAATGCGTAGGTACTTTTCTTAAAATCTTATACCTAGCGTAATAATGAGCATGGAGAAATGTAATTGTCCATGTCTCTACAGGATGAACTGTGCTAGGCAAGAATGCTGATCCACTGCCTAAAATCCAATCTCTCATTAGTTGTTTCTTGTTTGGTTGATTGGTTTTGTTTTGTTTCTCGTCAATGTGATTGAAAATCTGATTTAAAGGACTCAACTGACATGAAACTCGCCAAGCAGGTGTCGCTCAGTCTTGGAGCATCCAGACAGGAAACAAGAGGTCACCTGTTCCAGTCCCTTTCCTGGCACAAATCCAAGGTGAGGGCTCCATCCCCAGAGGGAGGTGTGCTTGGAGGCGGCCAATTGATATTTTCCATCATCCATGTTTCCTCTCCCTCCCTCTTCCTCTAAAGCCAATAAAATCTACTTTTAGGAAAAGAAAAGGTTAAAGGAAGGAAACCTACCCCAATGCCGGTTAGCTCTTCAGGCCTTGAAAAAATCCTCAGGATAGCGAGTGCTGGCCCAGCTTCTCCGGATCGGCTGCTGCTTCCTTCCTCGGAGACTGTCTGAGACAGACTGGCAGAATCTACAGTCCTGCTGGAGTTTTATGCTGGTTTGAGGGGAGCATAATCCCCTCAAAATCAATTAGCATAATCTCGTGAAGGTATACAGGACTGGAAGTGATTGGCTCTGCTGGGTCTTTTAGCGTTTTCAGTCATTTACATATGACATTGATGTGCCTTCTTTTAGGAAACCTGCTGTTTCCTTCAATGCCTCGCCTTGTCGAACGTGATGCCACGCATGGGAGAGAGAGTGTCTCAGAATACACTGAGCAGACAGAGCTCTGGCAAGAACTCCACCCACAGTGTGTGCAACCAAGGACATGGTCGACCTGCAGAACTCTTTAGGTTTCCTACTGGATCCCCGAGTCTATGAAAACGTTCTCTTCTTCTTGCCTGGCTGCACACTTTGTCTTCCGCACTGTCTTCTCTGGGCCTGGGAGGCGGAGCCTAGGAGATGCCCAGGAATGGAGCTGCCCAAATTGGCCTAGTGCCACTATCTGGTTTTTCACTTTGCCTGGTGACTAAAGTCACTTTCCCACAGGCATTCCTTGTGGGCACACCGATGGCTGTGTCGCCACAGGTGACAGTCTTTTCCTGGGGTGGATTTCCAGGTGCTGGGACTTTCTCTTTTAGGCGATTCTCCTCCTGGGTGATACCTGAGAGTTTCTTCAGGTGCTCGGCCTCTGGCACCTGACACAGGATACGTGGAGGCCCGTGCCTCGGTTTTTACTAAGAAATTTGGGGAAGCAAAAACGGATACCATCTCCTGGGGATCTTTATCTTCTTCCTTCCACAATGAATTGCACTCACTGACAATCAGCTTATCTGCACCAGTTGGAGGCTGGCTGCTCAGGTGGGGCCTGTCCACTGGCAAAATGTGGGCACTCTGGCTGGGTTCCTATGTTATCAGTTGTGTGTAGTTGAACTGCCAGTGACTTTCCATTTGTCTATCCTCTAGGATGGATCAATGAGCCTGTAGGATTAGCCTGGTCCAGTCCCAGAAGCCTGGCTAATCCTCCCTCCCATCTCTCCCCTTGGGCTCAGCCAACGTGGCAGAGCCTCCTGTCCCTACTTGTCCTGACCTTGACCTGAACTCACTCCTGACTGTGCTTGTTGGGACAAACACAGGGCAGCCCAGTGGATCTCCTGGGAGCAACTCCCCTTGTGGTTGAAGTTCAATCTGGGGCTTGTTGAAGGAGCACATTCTTATCTGGAGAAACAAAGTGGTAAAGATCCTATTATTTTGTCTCGGGACAGCTAATGTTGTTCCTTATCTTAAGGAAACAGCTTGAATCGTGGATAATAAGATTTAGGAACTTTCTCTGATTGCAGCTCTACTTTTGTGGGCTACTGCAGGGGTCGGTGAGAATCTCATTAAGCTCAATGTGGAGTGAGTGCTGGGTAGAAATATTGGAGTCAACTAAGATTGAGAGTGTCGTCAGAAACTTCACCGTCCACCACCCACCCACCAACAACCTATTGCTGCATTAAGAGTTTGGAGGGAAAAATAATTAAATAGCTTTCTGGAGACCAAGTGGGCAGAACCCTGACTTCTGGCCCCACTTAGAAATGTCCCACCAATACTTTTATCTGAGAGGCCTTGATATGGCCCAATGGCTTTGCCTGAGCAGGGTCATGTCACACAGAGACACCTAGCAGGTGAGGCTGAAGGTCATAGCTATGTCATGACCCGGGTTGGGAAGGAGACACATGGTGTTGGTGGGAAGATAGACACGGGGAACTGAAATGTTTTGAAGCAGCCACTGGGGAAAGGGCTTTGTGAAACTGAGGTCTAGTTCTATCCCCAAAGCTGAAGGGTACAAACTGAATGGATGAGTTCAAAATTGCACGAGGAAAATTCAAAACATCAACACTTTGCTTCTTTAGCAAAAGACTTTAATGTTCAAACATCTTCAAGTATTGCTGTTCAAATGGATGTAATTTCTACAAACTTACACGTTCATTCAAAGTTTAGAGAACACACTAGCCACTTGCATTTGATGCCACGGTTCTATAAACAACTTTACTTTACACAAACACTTAACTACCTGCTGAGTTCTTTGTTGAAGAGTCATCAAAATCTTCACACAAGCACGTGCACACACACACGCACACACACACACACACACACACGCACACGTGCACACACGCACACGTGCACACACACATGCACACACACACACACACAGGCAATACACACAAACACATGGACACTCATTTTTTCTAATGTAAAATCTAACTAAGTATCTCTGTGTCCATTTAGGATTGCTGTATCCTTGGTGTAGGATATTTTAGACTAAGTAAGGTAGAAGTGATCAAGTAATGCCTTGCCTTTCAGATACAGGGGTTTGTACAGTGTGAATGCTCACGTACTGTATATGATAAGTATTGTTGGATGAATTAAAGTTTCGCCTGATTTTACACTGAATAACATCAGTAGAGTGAATGCTCTGTAAAGAAGTGTTTGTGTTTCATGATTCCTTCTCCTGTGTTGAGTTCCGTCATGTTTTATAAGGGAAGAACACTGACTGGGGAATTTGCCACGTAGCTGACATGCCTAGGGCTCTCCTCCAGGGTAGGGAATCTAGGGACTGATGAGATTAGCATGTTGACAGAAAGCATTCCCACTCTGACCACATTCACCTGGTTTCTACCTGGTGTGCATTATGTTGTAATGGATAAGCTCAGCCTTTTTCCTGAAAGCTTTCCCACACATGAGGCACACATGCGGTTGCTCCCCCGAATGGATTCTCTAGTGCTGGTTAAGGACAGTGCTTTGACTAGTGACAATCATAAACTCTCTTCCCTTGATAGACTCTCTCCTGTTTATCTAAGGTAAGAACTTTCATTTAAAGCTTTGTCACAGAGGGGACATTCATATGGTGTCTCTCCTGTGTGACTGAAGGCTTTCCCACACTCGTGAGGCTTATCTCCAGTGTGCATTGGATTGCGGTTTCTAAGCTAAGACCTTTGCCAAAAGCCTTCCCCACGTGGATGACATTCACATGGTTTCTCTCTAGGCTGAGTCATGTTCTGCCATCTCAGTTTGAAAACATTACTGAAGGGTTTCCCACGATCACGTATTTTCCATTTGTTGTGAATGTCAATGTGTCTACCAAGGCATTCATCTACTCTCGGTGAATTTTCTCACTGTTGGCTCACAGCTGAACTATGAGTCAATTCATCACTCCAATCAACCCTTGGGACCCTTTTACTGGAACACAGGGGAGCTCTCCTTCTCAGGGCATGTTTTGGTCAGAGGAAGGATTCTGGACATGTTCTGAAGTAGTCCAGGTCATGGAGTGCTCCTAGAATGGTGTGCCTTGTGGTGGGGATGGGCTGAGGGATTCTGGGAGAAACACGGAGGCTCCAGAGGGAGCACAAAAGAGGAACAGCTTTGGAGGGGGAATCACTAATGGCTGTCAGTGCCCCTTAGTGTGGGGTGGACCTTAACAGGGAAGAAGGGATTAGTCAGGCACCTACAGTTGGGGCCCAAGCTAATGTCATTTTAATGGACATCAGATTCCACTCTAATCTCAGGGACATGAACTTTGTGGTAGCGTCATTATTGCACAAATGACTGAAAGGATCAGCAATGAAAGAAACCCAATCTCAACACGACATATTTTGCTGGATTTTATTAAGATTGAAGAAACGGTATATAAAATAGAATTTAATAAAAACATTTCATAACGCCAAGCTACAGAGTCATCCGAAGAGTTCCCTTCCCGATTTCCACTGAAATAGCACAGCACAGTGAAACAGTTTTGCCTCAGGACAACAGGCACTGCTTACAAAGTGCAGATCTCCCAGGGGGCCATGCCCCACGTTCCCCAAGGCATACAGGGGCACCCCTGTTAGAGATTTATTCCGTAGCTTCCTCTTTCCATTAGACTTTGAGGTCAGTGTTCCAACTTAGTTTTCTGTACAATGCATTCAACATTACAAAAATAATCACATTCCTTTCCCCCTAAGTACCAAGTACAGTTTCCTATAAAACTTCCATTGGACTTATCTCTACAGTTCCTCACATTAAAAGAGCAGCAACTGGGACTCTGTGTTAGCAAGTCTTTGTGGACTTCGCAAGAACTGAACACACAGCAGAGCAGGGAGGCTCTGGTCCACCATAAAACAGCTGCATGTGTAGGTAAGCCCCCACCAGCTCCACAGTCAGCACCTGGAGGCCTAGGGCCAAGGAACAAAAAGTCTTTGCTGACAAGGGGCGTCTCACTGGCCGTCATCACTCTCTTCAGAGGTAGAGGAAAGCCGAAGGTCCTCCTGGAGAACACACAAGGGACCCCGTGACCAAGTCCCTCTCTCTTCTCCAAGGTGAGGGGGATCTGTGAAGCAAAGCATGGGCTTCTCAACAGAAGGGGTGGAGGGAGATGGCACCAGATAGCAGCTCCACTGGCCTTCTTTTGACCTCTTAAAGACCATTTTGATGGGACTTCGTGGAGTGGCTGGGTTCTGGGGCTCCTTTGAGGGCTGCAGGGTCTTGTCTAGAGGGCTCTCCTGCTGAGACTGGAGTTCTACTCTTTGAATGCTCTCCTGCGGGGACGGGCAGGGGCTGAGTCTGGGCTCCTTTCTGGCCTTCTTGCAGAGGTGGATGGAGGTCGGGGCCGCTCTCTTGCCTGGTGCCTTGATGCTGAGATCGGAGTGCTGGCACACACTGTTTGCAGCAGGACGTGGGATGCTGAGTGAGTTCCCAGCAGGGAACTTGGCTTGTGCCTGAGGCTTGAGGGTGTGGCCCAGGCCATTGGTGCTGAAGAAAGAACGAGGCTTGCTGTGTGTCTGCTGGACACTGTTCTTGGCATCCTGGACAAGGCGTGGCTTGTTGTGTGTCTCCTGGACACTGCTCTTGGCAAAGTGGACAAGGCGCGTGCCCCCTGGCCGAGGCGTGTCGGTGACAGGAGCTCCCTGCCCATTATGTAGTCCAGAACGTGAGCAGGCGATCCCCTCAGCTTTTCTGATGGGAGGCACTGAGGGTGTGACCTTATGTTTCCCGCCAGATGACACAGTGCTGAGACAGGCGTCTGGCACATGCTTTCTCTTGGGAGTGGGGATGGGCAGCGGCCGGGTTGGACGCTGTGGGAGACACAATGGAGAGGTTTCACGTGAGCAGGGCCTCACCTTCAAGTGTCAATCAAATGAAAGCAAGACCCAAACAAAGAGCTGAATAAGAGCTATGGGCAGTGAAAGAGACGCTAGCCATCAATGTGCAGATGAGGAGGCCAGCCTGGTGGGGATGTCTTAAGGTAGGGGACCCTGGCATGGGGGAGGACACTCCCCCTAGAGACACAGAACTTGCCTTGTCCGAAGCCTGTCTCTGTCATCCATGCCAATCCCTCAGGTTCCCCAGTGAGCCAAACCCATACTCACCCTGAGAAACACCTCTTCTGGTTCGGAATCCTTGCTTGCCACTTGGGCCCTGTGTGGCTGCTTCCCTTTTTGGACCTGCCAGGGTCTGCAGGGGCCCCGAATTGGGTCACGATCCGCCATGGGACACACCACCAAAGACCTTCTCGTCCTTTGCTCTCAGCTATGCACTCGTGAATCTCCTGTAGAAAAAGGAAATTGTAACTTTTCAAAGACCCACCCAGGGCAATCTCCTCTGGCACCGTCTGCTTCTAATCTGCTCAAGAGTCCTCATGCCCTCAGGGAAAACATCTCTGTCTACCCTGTGGCCTCTCCCTCTGAGTCCTTTGTCTGTCCTCTCATGATTTCCTTCCCCAGGGCAGGACTCTAAGGCGACACAGCTGAGACTCACCTGCTAAATGGGATGTGCATGCATTAATAGGGATTTAAAAGTGGACACTGGGATTAATTCTATCCTCTGTGTCCTAGTATGGGCCGGAAAAGACAGTATTTCCCGGGGCTTTCACCATCATCAAAGCATTTCGGGTTGTGGGAGACTTTCTCAAAAAATCAAAGGAAAATATGCTCCCCTCTGGAAAATTCAAAGATCCCAATGCACCGAAGAGGAGGCCAATTTCAAATAAAATTCACCCAGATGGAAATATGTTCCGCTCTGCTAGTCTTGAAGCGTCACAAATGAGACTGTGGACAGCTTTTATGTTTCTTTACCTTATCTAATAGGTTTTTAAATTCTATGTTCAATTGCCTATAATCATCTAGTTTCTAGTAAATGTGAATGAATATACTTGAACTAAGTCTGAACAAATCAAATATTGAAGTCCCCATAGATCAATCGACCAACTTTCCATTACCGCTTAGCCACCAACTGTCACAAATTACAATGCGTAGGTACTTTTCTTAAAATCTTATACCTAGCGTAATAATGAGCATGGAGAAATGTAATTGTCCATGTCTCTACAGGATGAACTGTGCTAGGCAAGAATGCTGATCCACTGCCTAAAATCCAATCTCTCATTAGTTGTTTCTTGTTTGGTTGATTGGTTTTGTTTTGTTTCTCGTCAATGTGATTGAAAATCTGATTTAAAGGACTCAACTGACATGAAACTCGCCAAGCAGGTGTCGCTCAGTCTTGGAGCATCCAGACAGGAAACAAGAGGTCACCTGTTCCAGTCCCTTTCCTGGCACAAATCCAAGGTGAGGGCTCCATCCCCAGAGGGAGGTGTGCTTGGAGGCGGCCAATTGATATTTTCCATCATCCATGTTTCCTCTCCCTCCCTCTTCCTCTAAAGCCAATAAAATCTACTTTTAGGAAAAGAAAAGGTTAAAGGAAGGAAACCTACCCCAATGCCGGTTAGCTCTTCAGGCCTTGAAAAAATCCTCAGGATAGCGAGTGCTGGCCCAGCTTCTCCGGATCGGCTGCTGCTTCCTTCCTCGGAGACTGTCTGAGACAGACTGGCAGAATCTACAGTCCTGCTGGAGTTTTATGCTGGTTTGAGGGGAGCATAATCCCCTCAAAATCAATTAGCATAATCTCGTGAAGGTATACAGGACTGGAAGTGATTGGCTCTGCTGGGTCTTTTAGCGTTTTCAGTCATTTACATATGACATTGATGTGCCTTCTTTTAGGAAACCTGCTGTTTCCTTCAATGCCTCGCCTTGTCGAACGTGATGCCACGCATGGGAGAGAGAGTGTCTCAGAATACACTGAGCAGACAGAGCTCTGGCAAGAACTCCACCCACAGTGTGTGCAACCAAGGACATGGTCGACCTGCAGAACTCTTTAGGTTTCCTACTGGATCCCCGAGTCTATGAAAACGTTCTCTTCTTCTTGCCTGGCTGCACACTTTGTCTTCCGCACTGTCTTCTCTGGGCCTGGGAGGCGGAGCCTAGGAGATGCCCAGGAATGGAGCTGCCCAAATTGGCCTAGTGCCACTATCTGGTTTTTCACTTTGCCTGGTGACTAAAGTCACTTTCCCACAGGCATTCCTTGTGGGCACACCGATGGCTGTGTCGCCACAGGTGACAGTCTTTTCCTGGGGTGGATTTCCAGGTGCTGGGACTTTCTCTTTTAGGCGATTCTCCTCCTGGGTGATACCTGAGAGTTTCTTCAGGTGCTCGGCCTCTGGCACCTGACACAGGATACGTGGAGGCCCGTGCCTCGGTTTTTACTAAGAAATTTGGGGAAGCAAAAACGGATACCATCTCCTGGGGATCTTTATCTTCTTCCTTCCACAATGAATTGCACTCACTGACAATCAGCTTATCTGCACCAGTTGGAGGCTGGCTGCTCAGGTGGGGCCTGTCCACTGGCAAAATGTGGGCACTCTGGCTGGGTTCCTATGTTATCAGTTGTGTGTAGTTGAACTGCCAGTGACTTTCCATTTGTCTATCCTCTAGGATGGATCAATGAGCCTGTAGGATTAGCCTGGTCCAGTCCCAGAAGCCTGGCTAATCCTCCCTCCCATCTCTCCCCTTGGGCTCAGCCAACGTGGCAGAGCCTCCTGTCCCTACTTGTCCTGACCTTGACCTGAACTCACTCCTGACTGTGCTTGTTGGGACAAACACAGGGCAGCCCAGTGGATCTCCTGGGAGCAACTCCCCTTGTGGTTGAAGTTCAATCTGGGGCTTGTTGAAGGAGCACATTCTTATCTGGAGAAACAAAGTGGTAAAGATCCTATTATTTTGTCTCGGGACAGCTAATGTTGTTCCTTATCTTAAGGAAACAGCTTGAATCGTGGATAATAAGATTTAGGAACTTTCTCTGATTGCAGCTCTACTTTTGTGGGCTACTGCAGGGGTCGGTGAGAATCTCATTAAGCTCAATGTGGAGTGAGTGCTGGGTAGAAATATTGGAGTCAACTAAGATTGAGAGTGTCGTCAGAAACTTCACCGTCCACCACCCACCCACCAACAACCTATTGCTGCATTAAGAGTTTGGAGGGAAAAATAATTAAATAGCTTTCTGGAGACCAAGTGGGCAGAACCCTGACTTCTGGCCCCACTTAGAAATGTCCCACCAATACTTTTATCTGAGAGGCCTTGATATGGCCCAATGGCTTTGCCTGAGCAGGGTCATGTCACACAGAGACACCTAGCAGGTGAGGCTGAAGGTCATAGCTATGTCATGACCCGGGTTGGGAAGGAGACACATGGTGTTGGTGGGAAGATAGACACGGGGAACTGAAATGTTTTGAAGCAGCCACTGGGGAAAGGGCTTTGTGAAACTGAGGTCTAGTTCTATCCCCAAAGCTGAAGGGTACAAACTGAATGGATGAGTTCAAAATTGCACGAGGAAAATTCAAAACATCAACACTTTGCTTCTTTAGCAAAAGACTTTAATGTTCAAACATCTTCAAGTATTGCTGTTCAAATGGATGTAATTTCTACAAACTTACACGTTCATTCAAAGTTTAGAGAACACACTAGCCACTTGCATTTGATGCCACGGTTCTATAAACAACTTTACTTTACACAAACACTTAACTACCTGCTGAGTTCTTTGTTGAAGAGTCATCAAAATCTTCACACAAGCACGTGCACACACACACGCACACACACACACACACACACACACGCACACGTGCACACACGCACACGGGCACACACACATGCACACACACACACAGGCAATACACACAAACACATGGACACTCATTTTTTCTAATGTAAAATCTAACTAAGTATCTCTGTGTCCATTTAGGATTGCTGTATCCTTGGTGTAGGATATTTTAGACTAAGTAAGGTAGAAGTGATCAAGTAATGCCTTGCCTTTCAGATACAGGGGTTTGTACAGTGTGAATGCTCACGTACTGTATATGATAAGTATTGTTGGATGAATTAAAGTTTCGCCTGATTTTACACTGAATAACATCAGTAGAGTGAATGCTCTGTAAAGAAGTGTTTGTGTTTCATGATTCCTTCTCCTGTGTTGAGTTCCGTCATGTTTTATAAGGGAAGAACACTGACTGGGGAATTTGCCACGTAGCTGACATGCCTAGGGCTCTCCTCCAGGGTAGGGAATCTAGGGACTGATGAGATTAGCATGTTGACAGAAAGCATTCCCACTCTGACCACATTCACCTGGTTTCTACCTGGTGTGCATTATGTTGTAATGGATAAGCTCAGCCTTTTTCCTGAAAGCTTTCCCACACATGAGGCACACATGTGGTTGCTCCCCCGAATGGATTCTCTAGTGCTGGTTAAGGACAGTGCTTTGACTAGTGACAATCATAAACTCTCTTCCCTTAATAGACTCTCTCCTGTTTATCTAAGGTAAGAACTTTCATTTAAAGCTTTGTCACAGAGGGGACATTCATATGGTGTCTCTCCTGTGTGACTGAAGGCTTTCCCACACTCGTGAGGCTTATCTCCAGTGTGCATTGGATTGCGGTTTCTAAGCTAAGACCTTTGCCAAAAGCCTTCCCCATGTGGATGACATTCACATGGTTTCTCTCTAGGCTGAGTCATGTTCTGCCATCTCAGTTTGAAAACATTACTGAAGGGTTTCCCACGATCACGTATTTTCCATTTGTTGTGAATGTCAATGTGTCTACCAAGGCATTCATCTACTCTGGGTGAATTTTCTCACTGTTGGCTCACACAGCTGAACTATGAGTCAATTCATCACTCCACTCAACCCAGGGGACCCTTTTACTGGAACACAGGGGAGCTCTCCTTCTCAGGGCATGTTTTGTTGAGAGGAAGGATTCTGGACATGTTCTGAAGTAGTCCAGGTCATGGAGTGCTCCTAGAATGGTGAGGCTTGTGGTGGGGATGGGCTGAGGGATTCTGGGAGAAACACGGAGGCTCCGGAGGGAGCACAAAAGAGGAACAGCTTTGGGGGGTGAATCCCTAAGGGCTGTCAGTGCCCCTTAGTGTGGGGTGGACCTTAACAGGGAAGAAGGGATTAGTCAGGCACCTACAGTTGGGGCCCAAGCTAATGTCATTTTAATGGACATCAGATTCCACTCTAATCTCAGGGACATGAACTTTGTGGTAGCGTCATTATTGCACAAATGACTGAAAGGATCAGCAATGAAAGAAACCCAATCTCAACACGACATATTTTGCTGGATTTTATTAAGATTGAAGAAACGGTATATAAAATAGAATTTAATAAAAACATTTCATAACGCCAAGCTACAGAGTCATCTGAAGAGTTCCCTTCCCGATTTCCACTGAAATAGCACAGCACAGTGAAACAGTTTTGCCTCAGGACAACAGGCACTGCTTACAAAGTGCAGATCTCCCAGGGGGCCATGCCCCACGTTCCCCAAGGCATACAGGGGCACACCTGTTAGAGATTTATTCCGTAGCTTCCTCTTTCCATTAGACTTTGAGGTCAGTGTTCCAACTTAGTTTTCTGTACAATGCATTCAACATTACAAAAATAATCACATTCCTTTCCCCCTAAGTACCAAGTACAGTTTCCTATAAAACTTCCATTGGACTTATCTCTACAGTTCCTCACATTAAAAGAGCAGCAACTGGGACTCTGTGTTAGCAAGTCTTTGTGGACTTCGCAAGAACTGAACACACAGCAGAGCAGGGAGGCTCTGGTCCACCATAAAACAGCTGCATGTGTAGGTAAGCCCCCACCAGCTCCACAGTCAGCACCTGGAGGCCTAGGGCCAAGGAACAAAATGTCTTTGCTGACAAGGGGCGTCTCACTGGCCGTCATCACTCTCTTCAGAGGTAGAGGAAAGCTGAAGGTCCTCCTGGAGAACACACAAGGGACCCCGTGACCAAGTCCCTCTCTCTTCTCCAAGGTGAGGGGGATCTGAGAAGCAAAGCATGGGCTTCTCAACAGAAGGGGTGGAGGGAGATGGCACCAGATAGCAGCTCCACTGGCCTTCTTTTGACCTCTTAAAGACCATTTTGATGGGACTTGGTGGAGTGGCTGGGTTCTGGGGCTCCTTTGAGGGCTGCAGGGTCTTGTCTAGAGGGCTCTCCTGCTGAGGCTGGGGTTCTGCTCTCTGCATGCTCTCATGCGGGGATGGGCAGGGGCTGAGTCTGGGCTCCTTTCTGGCCTTCTTGCAGAGGTGGATGGAGGTCGGGGCCGCTCTCTTGCCTGGTGCCTTGATGCTGAGATCGGAGTGCTGGCACACACTGTTTGCAGCAGGACGTGGGATGCTGAGTGAGTTCCCAGCAGGGAACTTGGCTTGTGCCTGAGGCTTGAGGGTGTGGCCCAGGCCATTGGTGCTGAAGAAAGAACGAGGCTTGCTGTGTGTCTGCTGGACACTGTTCTTGGCATCCTGGACAAGGCGTGGCTTGTTGTGTGTCCCCTGGACACTGTTCTTGGCAAAGTGGAGAAGGCGTGTGCCCCCTGGCCGAGCCGTGTTGGTGACAGGAGCTCCCTGCCCATTATGTAGTCCAGAACGTGAGCAGGCGATCCTCTCAGCTTTTCTGATGGGAGGCACTGAGGGTGTCACCTTATGTTTCCCGCCAGATGACACAGTGCTGAGAAAGGCGTCTGGCACATGCTTTCTCTTGGGAGTGGGGATGGGCAGCGGCCGGGTTGGACGCTGTGGGAGACACAATGGAGAGGTTTCACGTGAGCAGGGCCTCACCTTCAAGTGTCAATCAAATGAAAGCAAGACCCAAACAAAGAGCTGAATAAGAGCTATGGGCAGTGAAAGAGACGCTAGCCATCAATGTGCAGATGAGGAGGCCAGCCTGGTGGGGATGTCTTAAGGTAGGGGACCCTGGCATGGGGGAGGACACTCCCCCTAGAGACACAGAACTTGCCTTGTCCGAAGCCTGTCTCTGTCATCCATGCCAATCCCTCAGGTTCCCCAGTGAGCCAAACCCATACTCACCCTGAGAAACACCTCTTCTGGTTCGGAATCCTTGCTTGCCACTTGGGCCCTGTGTGGCTGCTTCCCTTTTTGGACCTGCCAGGGTCTGCAGGGGCCCCGAATTGGGTCACGATCCGCCATGGGACACACCACCAAAGACCTTCTCGTCCTTTGCTCTCAGCTATGCACTCGTGAATCTCCTGTAGAAAAAGGAAATTGTAACTTTTCAAAGACCCACCCAGGGCAATCTCCTCTGGCACCGTCTGCTTCTAATCTGCTCAAGAGTCCTCATGCCCTCAGGGAAAACATCTTGTCTACCCTGTGGCCTCTCCTTCTGAGTCCTTTGTCTGTCCTCTCATGATTTCCTTCCCCAGGGCAGGAATCTAAGGCGACACAGCTGAGACTCACCTGCTAAATGGGATGTGCATGCATTAATAGGGATTTAAAAGTGGACACTGGGATTAATTCTATCCTCTGTGTCCTAGTATGGGCCGGAAAAGACAGTATTTCCCGGGGCTTTCACCATCATCAAAGCATTTCTGGTTGTGGAGACTTTCTCCAAAATCAAAGGAAAATATGCTCCCCTCTGGAAAATTCAAAGTTTCCAAAGCACCGAAGAGGAGGCAAATTTCAAATAAAATTCACCCAGATGGAAATATGTTCTGCTCTGCTAGTCTTGAAGAGTCACAAATGAGACCGTGGACAGCTTTTTTGTTTCTTTACCTTATCTAATACGTTTTTAAATTCTATATTCAGTTGCCTATAATCATCTAGTTTCTAGTCAATGTGAATGAATATATTTGAACTAAGTCTGAATAATCAATTATTGAAGTCCCCATAGATCAATCGACCAACTTTCCATTACCACTTAGCCACCAACTCTCACAAATTACAATGCATAGGTACTTTTCTTAAAATCTTATACCTAGCGTAATAATGAGCATGGAGAAATGTAATTGTCCATGTCTCTACAGGATGAACTGTGCTAGGCAAGAATGCTGATCCACTGCCTAAAATCCAATCTCTCGTTAGTTGTTTTTTTTTTGTTTGGTTGGTTTTGTTTTGTTTCTCGTCAGTGTGATGGAAAATCTGAATTAAAGGACTCAACTGACATGAAACTCGCCAAGCAGGTGTCGCTCAGTCTTGGAGCACCCAGACAGGAAACAAGAGGTCACCTGTTCCAGTCCCTTTCCTGGCACAAATCCGAGTTGAGGGCTCCATCCCCAGAGGGAGGTATGCTGGGAGGCGGCCAATTGATATTTTCCATCATCCATGTTCTGGATCTAGTCCTCTCCCTCCCTCTTCCTCTAAAGCCAATAAAATCTACTTTTAGGAAAAGAAAAGGTTAAAGGAAGGAAACCTACCCCAATGCCGGTTAGCTCTTCAGGCCTTGAAAAAATCCTCAGGATAGCGAGTGCTGGCCCAGCTTCTCCGGATCGGCTGCTGCTTCCTTCCTCGGAGACTGTCTGAGACAGACTGGCAGAATCTACAGTCCTGCTGGAGTTTTATGCTGGTTTGAGGGGAGCATAATCCCCTCAAAATCAATTAGCATAATCTCATGTATGTACAGAGAACTGGAAGTGATTGGCTCTGCTGGGTCTTTTAGCGTTTTCAGTCATTTACATATGACATTGATGTACCTTCTTTTAGGAAACCTGCTGTTTCCTTCAATGCTTGCCTTGTTGAAGGTGAGGCCATGCATGGGAGAGACAATGTCTCAGAATACACTGAGCAGACAGAGCTCTGGCAAGAACTCCACCCACAGTGTGTGCAACCAAGGACATGGTTGACCTACAGAACTCTTCAGGTTTACTACTGGATCCCCAAGTCTATGAAAACATTCTCTTCTTCTTGTCTAGCTGCTCAGTTTGTCTTCTGCATTGTATTCTCTGGGCCTGGGAGGCAGAGCCTAGGAGATGCACAGGAATGGTGCCCCCAATGTAGGCCTTTGCCACTACCTGCATTTACACTTTGCCTGGTGACTCAAGTCACATTACCCGGGCATTCCATGTGGGCACACTGATTGCTGTGTCGACACAGGTGACAGTCTTTTCCTGCGGAGAATATCCAGGCGATGGGACTTTTTCTTTTGGCGATTCTCCTCCTGGGAGATACCTGAGAGATTCTTCAGATGCTAGTCCACTGACATATGACACAGGATAGGTGGAGGCCAAGTCTTGGCTTACACTAAGATATTTTGGGGAAGCAAAACAGGTGCCATCTCATGGGAATCTTTATCTTCTTCCTTCCAGGACGAATTGCACGCACCAGTTGGTGGTTGGCTGCTCAGGTGGGGTCTATCCACTGGCAAAATGTGGCACTCTGGGTGGATACTTATGGTTCCACTTTTTTGTATCTGAACTGCCACTGAATTTCCATTTTCTGTCCTCTAGGATCGATCAACAAGCCTGTAGAGTTAGCCTGATCAAGGTCCCAGAATCCTGGCCCCTCCCTCAGGGCCCTTCCCCTGGGCTCAACCTTGACATCTAACTTGGCAGAGTCTCCTGTCCCTGCTTGTCCTGACCTTGACCTGAACTCACTCCCAACTGTGCTTATTGGGATGAACACAGGGCAGCCCAGTGGATCTCCTGGGAGCAATTCCCTTTATGGTTGAAGTTCAAAATGGGGTTTGTTGAAGGAGCACATTCTTATCTGGGGAAACAAAGTGGTAAACATCCGTTGATTTTGCCTCAGGGCAGCAAATCTTGTTCCATATCTTAAGGTAATAGCTTAAGGCATGAATATTGGGATTTAGGAACTTTCTGTGATTTCTGCTTTATTTTTCTGAGCTACTGTGGGGATCAGTGAAAATCTCATTAAGCTCTATGTGGAGTCAATTAATATTGAGAGTGTGGTCAGAGACTTCACTGTCCACCACCCACCCACCAATAACCTATTGCTCCATTCAGAGCTTGGAGGGAAAAATAATTAAATAGCTTTCTGGAGACCAAGTGGGCAGGACCCTGTCTTCTGGCCCCACTTAGAAGAGACAGGCAAATATTCCACCAATATTTTTAGCTGAGAGGCCTTGATATGGCCCAATGGCTTTGCCTGAGCAGGGTCATGTCACACAGAGACACCTAGCAGGTGAGGCTGAAGGTCATAGCTGTGTCATGACCAGGGTTTGGAAGGAGACACATGGTGTTGGTGGGATGATAGACACGGGGAACTGAAATGTTTCCAAGCAGCCATTGGGGAAGGGCTTTGTCAACCTGGGGTCTGATTCTCTCCCCACAGCTGAAGGGTACAAACTGAATGGATGAGTTCAAAATTGCACGAGGAAAACTCTAACATCAACAGTTTGCTTTTTTAGCAACAGATTTTATTGTTCAAACACCTGCAAGCATTGCCGTCCATACAGATGAATTTCTTACAAAATTCCATATTCATTCAAATTTGATATTAGGGTTCTATCAACAATGATCCTTTGCCCAAACACTTAACTACCTTCTGAGTTGTGTGTAGAAGGCTCTTTAAAATTTTCATACAGGCAGATGAGCACGCGCGCACACACACACACACACAGTCCAAACACGCACATACAGCGACAGACAATACACAAACAGACAATACACACAAACACACAGGCACTCATTTTTTGTAAAATAAAATCCAACTAAGTATGTCTGTGTCCATTTAGAATTGCTCTATCCTTGGTGTGGGATATTTTAGATTTAATAAGGTAGAATTGATCAAGGAATGCCTTGCCTTTCAAATACAGGGGTTTGTACAGTGTGAATGCTCACATACTCTATATGATAAGTATTGTTGGATGAATTAAAGTTTCGCCTGATTTTACACTGAATAAGATCAGTAGAGTGAATGCTCTGTAAAGGAGTGTTTGTTTTTCATGATTCCCTGTCCTGTGTTGAGTTCTGTCATGCTTCCTAAGGAAGAACACTGACTGGGGAATTTGCCACGTAGGTGACATGCCTAGGGCTCTCCTCCAGTGTAGAGTCTCTAGACTCTGATGAGACTAGCATGTTGACTGAAAGCATTCCCACTCTGACCACATTCACGTGATTTCTCTATGGTGGGTTTTTTGTTGTGATCCATAAGGTTAGCCTTTTGCTTGAAAGCTTTCCCACACATGGTACACACATATTGTTTCATTCCAGGGGGTTTTTTTTGATGATGGTTCAGACCAAAGCATTGACGAGTGACATTCATAATATGTCTTCCCTGGATGGACTCTCTCCTGTTTTTCTAAGGTAAGATCTTTGATTGAAAGCTTTGCCACATAGGGGACATTCATATGGTTTCTCTCCTGTGTGGATGGCCTCATGCTATCTAAGGAAAAACCTTGACTGAAGGCTTTCCCACACTCATAAGGCCTCTCTCCATTGTGCACTGGATTGTAGTTTCTAAGCTAAGACCTTTGTCAAAAGCCTTCCCCACATGGTTGACATTCGCATGGTTTCTCTCTAGGCTGAATCATGTTTTGCCATCTGAGGTTGAAATCATGACTGAAGGGTTCCCCACGGTCACATATTATTACTGTGTTATGAACGTCATTGTGTGTACTAAGGCATTCCTCTACTTGGGTGACTTTTCCCGCTGTTGGCTGACATATGATTCCTTTCTTACATGAGTTAAGGAATGTGGAGACACAGCTGATCTATGAGATAATTCATCACTCTATTCAGCCCTTGGGACCCTTTTACTGGAACACAGGGGAGCTCTCCTTCTCAGGGCATCGTTTGGTCAAAGGTAGGGTTCTGGACATGTTCTGAAGTCATCCAGGTCATGGAGTGCTCCTAGAATGGAGTGGGTTGTGTTGGGGATGGGCTCAGGGATTCTGGGAAGGACACTGAGGCTGCTAAGGGATGACAGAAGAGGAACAGTTTCAGAGGGTGAATCACTAATGGCTGTCAGTGTCCCTTAGGGTGAAGATGACCGTTACAGGGAAGAAAGGATTAGTCAGACACCTACAGTTGGGGCCCAAGCTAATGTCATTTTAATGGACATCAGATTCCACTCTAATCTCAGGGACCTGAGCTTTGTGGTACCATCATTATTGCACAAATGACTGAAAGGATCAGCAATGAAAGAAACCCAACCTCAACACGACACATTTTGCAGAATTTTATTAAGATTGAAGAAACGGTATATAAAATAGAATTTAATAAAACATTTCATAGAGCCAAGCTACACAGTCATCAGATCAGTCCCCATCCAGATTTCCACTGAAATTACACAACACAGTGAATCAGTTTCGCCTCAGGACCACAGGCACTGCTTACAAACTGCAGATCTCCCAGGGGTCCCTGCCTCACGTTCCCCAAGGCAGACAGGGGCACATCCGATAGAGATTTATTCTGTAGCTTCCTCTTTCCATTAGACTTTGAGGCCATTGTTGCAACTTACTTTCCTATAAAATGGATTAAAAGTTTTAAAATTGCAATTTCCATACTAATTCCATAAAAACCATCCTCGGTTTATTTAAAAAGTACCATTTAAAATACCACTAATTGCAAGTGCTTTGTCTATTTTCTGTGTGTACAGTCTTATTTTCTTTCACACCCTCCGTCTTCACTTCATGGCACACAGGCTCTGACCCAGCATTAAGAGCTGCTCCTTGCGACTACTTCTCCCCAGCTTCACAGTTACTGACTGGCTGCCTGGGGCTGAAGAACAAGTCATAGTTAACATGAGGGTGACACTGGTCTTCAGTTTCCACAGAATAAGAGGAAACCTGAAGGGCTTCAAATAGGACACTCAAGAGTACTCTGTTACAGAGTCCCTCTGACTTCTTGCGGTGGGAGGGATCTGAGCAGCACAGGTGGGCTTCTCAGAAGGAAGGAGAGTGGTAGCTTTCAGGAACTTGTAGCTCACATGGCCTCCATCTATTCTCTCAAAGACCATTTGGATAGGCTGGCAGAGAACCTAGGCTGTTGGTGAGAGCCAGGGTACCTTATAGAGCTGCACAGACTTATAGTGTGTGCTCTGGGGTCCAAATGCTGAAGGTCTGGTATCTGCATGTTCTTCGGGGTGGACACTGTGGTTGGGATTCTGGACAAAGCTTCCCTGCTGGGTGAGGAGTGTCTGCTATAGGTCTCCCATGCCCACTGTTTAATCAACCAGGTGAGCAGGCGCTTCCCTCAGTGTTTTAATTGGAGGCTCTGCGAATCTCATGTCAGGTTTCCTGAAAGGTTACCCAGTGGTTAAATCTGGGTCTTGCACCCACTTCCTCTTTTTTGTGAATACAGGCATCGGCCGGGTTGGAAGCTGTGAGAAACACAATACAGAGGTTTATTATTAGTGTTTTCTCATCATCAAGTGTAAGTAAAATTAAACAAAGAAGAAAAAGATCTTAATACAAGTATGGACAGTAAAAGATATACCAGCAATCAGTGCACAGAGGAGGAGGTCCTTGAGCTCCATGTGAAACAGGTTACAAAGTGGCCTTGACACATTTTGTAACATCATATAAGAAATCACAAAATCCCTTGTTAGTGAGATGGAAACAAGCCTTTCCTAGCCTCTTCCTACCATTTGGACACACATCATGGCATTGTATAGGCAGTTTGGGGAGTAATGAGTTTGGGTGGACAATAAAAGGTAGGGGTCCTGTTTTACAGATGCCTGGTTGCCCGAAGAGATTATATCTTTCTGGCAGCATCTAATGAGACCCCCGTGCCCTCCACCAGGATAGTCATTGCAAACGTTGGTTTACAGTGTTAGGTACTCAAATCCAGAGTTTATTGTTGATTTACTTATTTCATTAATTATGTTCCTATTTTCAAAAGGAAAATGTAAAACTTATTATTGCCTCACTTGTTTGCACTCAGTCAAGTAGGAAGCAAAATCAAAGACACCAAGAAAATGACAATAGGAAAGTAACTGTAGAAACCACCTGGGACCCCACAAATTTTTCTCAGTTCCCTCAGACAGATAACAAGGAAGGAAGTTGTGTGTCTCTGATGAAATAAAAAGCCCAGCATCTGGGGACACTCACCCTCACATAGGCACAGGGTTCTGTCTGGTCCTTCCAGTTTTTCTGGGGCCTCCTTGGGGATCTCTGGGGAAATCTTTGTCTCATAGCCTGTCTCAGTGCTTCATTGAGTCTGTCAGACAATACACGGTACTGAATCCCGCCATTTCTTGTAGCCATTGAAACAAACTTTTCCATGGCCCAGACCCTTTCCCTGTGTCTGTGTGATCCAGGGAGTGAGGTCCCCTGCTTTCACTAGACTTGCCCTTGCCTCATCTCAGATCTTACCCCGACTCGGGAGCACTCAAGGATTTCTCAAAGGATTTTCCTTTTACTCCATTGTCTCTCTGCCAGTCCTTGGAATAAACCCACAGTCCCATCCCACCCCCACCACCATTCTTCCTCAGTGATTCTCAGGGAGCGAAAGAAACTCTGAGTGTGACCCCCTGGAGGACACCAACAGTTTTCTCAGTTTTTCCGTGTCCATCTTTGCTCCAGAGATGTCAATGCAGACTGTGTAGAGATAAGAGACACACAGGCTCCTTTGATTTCCCCAAAGTTTGTTTCCACTGTCCCACCACACTAACAGCTCTATGCTCCATCTCCCCAGCAGTCTTGTTAAAGGACCCTGACAGAGACAGGTCTCAGGGAGTCCATGGATTCAGGTAATCCAGGGAGTGGGGCCCCATGCATGCACTGGACATGCCCTTGCCTCATCTCAGATACTCATTATTACTGGGATCCCTCCAGGATTTTTCATGAAAGACTTTCCTTTCACTCCATTGTATCTCTGCCTGTCATTGGCAGAAATAGAAAATGCCCACCCCTTCCACTGGTCACCCTCAGCAGTTCTCCAAGAACAGAATAATACTTTGAGTGTTACTCCTGGGAGACCGGAGCGGCTTTATCAATATCTCTATGTCCCTATCTTTGCCTGGAATGGGAACCCAGCCAGTGCAATGGTAAGAGACACAGGTTCCATAGAATTCACCCAAAATTTGTCTACATCTCATGTGATGCTCACCTTGCTCTCTGTTCAGTCTGCCTAGCAGTCATGTAAGAACGACATGGGTTCTGTGGATCCTGGGGAGCCAATGGTTTCTGGTACTCCTTCATTTTATTGGGTCCTCGGGGCTAGGGGGGCTCAGCCCCATTCCAAAGCTTCATGGGACACCTGAGGGTGCTTTCCTTGTGCCCAAAGCTCCCACAGTCCTTGCATTTAAACTAGGAGAGAATAGGTCTGCCAATCAACACAAAATACAGGCACATTTCAAAGGGAAACAAGAGGACAGATACATTTATGGAGGTATTAGAGGGGAACATACCATAAGATGCATGAGCTGCCAATTTTTGAAGATATTATAGAGCATTCCAAAGCCCACGTTAGTTGGTGTGCATTGCAGAAGAAAAGTAGAGGTTTAAGCATGACTACATAGGCAGAAATGGAAAGATTTTGGCGCACTAAGCAGGCTGAATAGGATACTAACTAGAAGTGAGGTTATTTCTGAGTCCCAAAGGACCAGTCTGCCTGGTGAGGATGTCCAAGAGCAGGGGATCATCAGGTGGGAAAGAAAACCCCACTTTTCACAAAGGACTTTCCTTTCACTCCATTGTCTCGCGGCCTGTCCTTGGAATAGATCCACCATTCATGGACATAGAATGAGCCATGTCCAAACACAGACTCTGTGACGCATGCCATACTTCCCAGGTTCCCTTAAGGGACAAGCCCCTACTCACCCTGGGATTCTCCTCCTCTGGTGGGGGAGCCTTGTGTGCCACTGCAGTCCTCTGTGGCTGCTTCCCTTCCTGGGCCATCCAGCATCTATAGGGCCCTTGCTGAGGTTCAGCTGGTGAGTTGAATGTGCAGGTATGCATGAGTGACTTAAAAAAGGAAACTGATCACGTCACCTTTTTAACCTAGTAGGACAGAAAGACAATATTTCCTGAGACTTATACCATCAGAAATGCATTGACCACAGTGGCACACATACTAGAAAAGCAAAGTGAAGTATGCTCCTCCCTGAGAAATTTGAAATTCCCATTGGACAGAAGAGTCAACTTTCTACTGCAAAATCACCAGAAAAAAGTATTTCCTCCTCTACCAGTTTGGAAACTTCACAAATGAAGGTATTGCCTATTTTTTCTTTTCTTTCTCTTTTTAAAATAATCCTATCCTTAGCATCTTATCTTTAATAGTTTCTAATAAATGTGATATGGATTAAGATGGAGTAAATAAATTATTTAGCTTTAAGTGTCCACAGCTCAATCTACCAAGTTCCATATGTGCTCACACAGATGTTCACACAAATCACAATGCTGGAGTCCATTTCCTTAGAAATTTACTCCTGGGTTAACAGTGAGCATTGAGAACATGTAGTTTGTTTGTCTCTCACTGCTTAGGTTTTCTATGAAAACAGAAGAATCCTTTCCTCCCTGACTAAAGTCACATCTCTTCCAAGTTCTCCTAGTGTACCATTTCTCTGAGGGACTATCTAAGGAGCCAATTAAAAGAAAACCCGCCCACTTGGGGTTGCTCAGTGTTTAAGTGTGAACCCATTCACATGAGCTCAGTAGTTTGGTTCCTGGTTAAGGTACTTGCCAGAATTTCACACTTGATCCCAGTTGCAGGCCTGCAGGAGGCAGCCAATCCATGTTTCTCTTTCATCAATGTTTCTATCTCTACCTTTCTCCTTTTTTCTCTCTCAAAAATCATTAAATACTTATTGTTTTTAAATCAAGAAAGAAAGCCCATCTGAAATCGGTCTCTACTCCCCCTGTTGTCAACGGATTCTCAGAGTAATCTATGCTGGAGAAGCCTCACTGGATGCCATGCAGCTCTGAAGGTTTATGAGGAAGGGTCACTGAGAGATCCTGCAGTCCTGGCAGATTTATAGGCTGGCTCAGGCCATATGACATATGGGAACTGACCATCAAACTAGCATAATCCCTCAGAAGGAAACAGGTCTTGAAGGTTAGCTCTCTTGTGGGTTCTTTAGGGTTTTCAGGCCTTTTCACTTTATATGGACGCATGTGCTCACTATTAGAAGGATCTATCTTCTATAAGAAAAGCAAACATGTGTGCGTGTGTCTGCTGCTTCCTTTTGCACTTTGCCTAGTTTAATGTGGTGAGATGCATACGAGACAAATGGTCTCATAATCCAAATGTAGAGTTCTTTGGCATGAAGTACACCCATGGTGTTTGCAACCAACAACATTTCCACCTCCAAAGCTCTTCACATTTCCAACTGAAGCTCTGATACCCTGAAAAGTCTTTCTTCTTCCTAGCCTCACTGAAGACTGTCTACCACCATCCTCCTCTGTCTCTCTGATGTGACGCTCTAGGAAATCCACAGGAAAGGAGCCCACATGTTGTCCTTGTGCGAATAGTTCTTTTTGTACTCTGCCTTGTGACTCACGTCACTGTCCCTGAGTCATCCCGTGTGGACACAGGAAGCTCTATGTCACTGTAAATCAGCCTTTTTTCTACAGGTCGATGGACATGAACAGGTCGATGTACAGGGACTTATTCATTTGGCCTCATCTCTTATTGGGTGATACTTGATAATTTATCAGTTTCTCTTCCTCTGACTGTAGATTGTTGGAGACATGTGCCTGTGTTTTTACTAAGAGACAATGAGGAATAGAAATACAAATCATCCCATTTTAGCATTTTCTACTTCATTCCTGCCGGAAGCCAATCATTATTTTAATAATAGAGAGCTGTGGGACAGGGAATTCGGAGGGCTGGTCAACCTTAATTGCTCTCCCACAGTGTTTCCCAAACTGTTGACATATGTGTACCCCTTTTTCTATAATTTTTGTAATGCTGATCACCCCCTCGTACTCATGAGTATGTAGAATTAGGTGCAGCTAAGCACAGTGCAGTGCATATCCCCACCAAACTCCGCTGCAACATGTACCCCCACCAATCTTATCTGTACCACTTTGGGAAACACTGCAAGGATCAGAGCTAAATACTAGATATTTGTAGTTGAAGCAGCCCCCACCGATTAGTCCTAAATTCACTGGTTGGCTTGTATTGCAGTTTCCTGCCTAGATAATATGGGTATATCCTATAATTTTAATCTTAATAAAAACGGATGGAAAATCCAGACCAAGTACATAGTAGTCCTCCCACTAGAGTTGGACTACTGTCTGGCCCCCATTTCCCAAATTAAATCTTTTCTAAAGTCTCCCCCCCTCCCATTTTTGTGTGGCCTTCTCCAGACCCGAACCATGAACTGGAACCCTGAATCATGCAGGACTTGAAAGGAGTTCCCACAATTCCATGGGATATTGTGTTCATTCAATTCAGCACCAGGTGGCACAGATACAGGTGGTACATGTCTGATAAACTGTGGGCATTCTGGGTAGTTTTCCATTTTAGAATTTGAATATATTTGAACTCCCAGTGACCTTCTCATTTGTCTTTCCTTTTATTAATTAATGTCTTTCCTTTTATTCATTTATTAATGAATGTGCCACCAAGATGACCTTGGTGAAGCCCTTAAACCCTGGCTGCATCCCTTGGGACCCTACACCCTTTGACTCAGCCTGTCCAAAAAGCCTCCCGGAGGCTGCTTGTCCCTGCTTGTCCTGCCACTGACTTCAACACACTCCAGTCCACTTTCTGCCACACAAGTTGGGATGGCCCACTTTCAGAATCACTCTCCCAAGTCAGACTTAATGGTATCTTGTCTGAAAAATATGTCCTTTTTACTGTGTGAATTATGATAAACTGCATATACCTCGTTGGCCTAATTCTCATAATTATTAATTATCAAATTGGTCTCTCATGCCTACAGATGAAATCTATTGGAATTTTGAAAATTATCAAAAGTGTTTTCTCATGAAAAATTTTCCCCACTCTGATTGTGTTAGCTACCACTTATTTATTGTCAAGCATTTAATTTAAGGGTATTTTACATTAAGAAAAAAAGAACTTTCACCCTAACCAGTTTGGCTCAGTGGATAGAGCATTGGCCTGCAGGCTGAAGGGTCCCAGGTTCCATTGTGGTCAAGGGCATGTACCTTGGTTGCAGGCACATCCCCAGTAGGTAGTGTGTAGGAGGCAGCTGATTGATGTTTCTCTGTCCCTCTCTCTTCCTCTATATAAAAAAAAATCAATAAAATATGTGTAGCTTATAAAAAGAACTTTACAATGTTTTCCCCAAGGGGACTTTTTTATTGTTGTACTATACATGGTCAGTGATTGTTATTCTAAAGTATCTTATATAGTAGTTGAGTTTCTTGGTGTACAATGTGAGGTTGGGTGGGCTCCCTACAAAACAGTCTCTGATACACAGCTAGTCCTCCCCTGGACCCTGAAGTCTGACCTGCATTGCAAATCATGTGTCCAGAACGACATCACACTGACAGACCAGGGGCTCTGACATCAGGTTCTCCTGGGAGCCTCAGGGTCCTCTGGGTTCCCATATCTCAGCCCATTGATGTTGGCGGCAGCTTCTTCTGTGCTCCTGGGCCATCGCGGGGAGGGGAGCTGTGAGAAAGGAGGAGGGAGTGGATCTGGCCTCCTTTGGTGGAGATGGAAATGTGTTTATGTTTTCAGGGGGAAGGTGCCTGCTTTGAGATTTATTACTGAGGACATCGCCTTAACATGGACACCTGACAGGACATTAAAAATTCAGGGGTGCACAGTCTCGGGATGTACGGTGCGCAAGTTGTTATAAATAGTGGCTCCTATGCGGCTAAGTTGACCTTCTAAAGAAAACAAGGACATGAAATCACACACATTGATCTCTTATTTTCTGAATCTTGCAGCTGAATTCAACTGGAGATGGGAGGAACCTATTCTTTTAGGCAGATCGTACACTTAATTCCTCATCTTTCTCAGTTGGGTTAACATTTCCCCACCCTGCCTCTACAGGGAAATCACCTGGGGAGAGATGATAGGAAAAAGTGTATGTCCACTTCAATCACAGAATTACTCCTTGTTGGGAAGAGCACAAGTCAGCATGTTGATGGTTAGGTTTGATAAAGGGTGTTTGTTGAAGGACATTTTCTTCTCTAGGAACAAAGTGGGAAAATCCTTTCATTTTGCTTGGGACACGTGAATTTTCTTACTTGTTTAAAAAGCAGCTCACATGGTGGCTAATAATATTAGGAAAATTATCTTACTGCTGAGCTGCTCCTTGAGATGAGGAGAAACAGATAAGGTTCAATCTGTGGTTAGTGGTGGGTGCAAAAATACTGATTTAACTAAGATATAGAGAGTTCTAGGAGACTTCCCATCCACCCCTCCACCGCCACCATGTAGCTCAATCAGAGCTTTTAGAACAAAAATCAAGAGCTTTATGGGTCCATGTGGGCAGCATTCTGTCTCCTGTCCTCCTGTTTCAGAGACTTAGGCTGAGGTACCACCAACACAGTGGATCTCCCACATTGCTTACTGAGAGTTTCTTATATGTATGAGTCTTCAGAATGTTCAAATGCTAAAGCTATGATTGACATTCCTTCCATAATTATTAAATAAGTAATGCCATGGCATGACAGTCAGGTCAAACTATATTCTGGAGGCTTTCATGATTTCCTCTCCTGTCTTGGATTCCCTCATGTTTTCTAAGGGAAGAACAATGACTGAAAGTTTTCCCACATAACTGACTTACATATGCTGTCCTCCTGTGAACTTCTCTGCTGTCGTATGAGATTAGCATGTTGACTGAAGGCATTCCCACAGTCATGACATTAATAAGGTTTCTCTCCAATGTGAATTCAATTGTAGTTTCCAAGGTCAGATCTTTGCAAAATACCTTTCCCACATAGAAGATACTCAAATGGCTTCTTTCCCATGTGAATGATCTTATGTCCTCTAAGGCTGAGTCATCACTAAAGGCTTTCCCATGTCCACATAATTTACCTCTGGTGTGAATTTCATTGTGTTCATAGGGCATACCTCTTCACTGGCTGATCTTAGGTTTCTTTCTTAAATTAATTAACAAATGTGGAGACACAGCAGATCTATGAGTAAATTCATCACTCAAATAAGCCTTTGAGATCCCTTTTCTAGAACCAGTGGAGATCTCTCAATCTTAGAACATGGTGGAGGCTGACATGTTCCCAAATCACACAAATCAGAGACTGCTTTTGGGGAGCTGATGGGAAGGTCAGGTACTCAGGTGTCCAGGGAGGGGTACTAAGGCTGCTGAAGGACCACAAGAGAGGGACAACTTTGGAGGGTGAGGCCCTAAAGGCTGTTAGTGCCCTTTAGGGAAGAGACGATCTTGACTGAAAAGAAGGTATGATACAGGAACCTACAGGTGTTGCCCAAACTCATCCACCTCAAGGTATATCATATTCCCATCTACTCTCACTGACATGAGCTTTTGGGAACAATCAATGTTTTTAAAATGATTCAAAATGGACAGAAATGAAATCCAATCACAATGTGGCCTATTTTGCAAAATTTTATTGATGCCAAACACAAATTATACTTAATACAAAACTTTAATATGACATTTCATAAACCAAAGATGCAAAGTCATGGGAAGGGTCCCCCTCCTAATTTCCATTAAGATAACACAGAAACGTGAAACAGTCTCATCTCAGGATAACAGGCACTGCTTCAAATCTATAGTCTACACAGGTGGCCATGCCCCGGGTTCCCCAAAGCACACAGGTGCACACCTGATACAAATTCATTACATAGCTTCCTATTCCCATTCGACTTTAAGGACAATTATTATAACTTAACTTAATTTTACAAACAATGGGTGAAAATTTCTAAAAACCTTCTTCCTTTTCCCATTTGATTAGCACAAACTGTAGTTTGATATAAAATTTGACTACACCTATGTAAATTAAAAGTGCAATAACTGGGTCTGTGTGTCCCAGGCCTGATCAGTGTTCCCACCATCTGTCCACGTAGTACAGAAGGGAAGCTCTGATTCCCCAGAAACATTTGCTCCAAGTGATCTGCCCTCTAGAGTTTCTCGGGTATCTCCAGGTGGCCTGAGGCTGAGGAACATGTCTTCCTGACATGGAGTGTCTCACTGGCCATCACCTTTTTCAGAGGAAGAGGAAAGCTTTAGGGCCTCAAGGAGGACACTCAAAGGGACACAGGGACAGGCTTCCTCTGACTTCTCAGTGGTGGGAGGGATCTGAGCAGGAGCAGTGAGCTTCTCAGCAGGAGGGTGAGAAGGAGGTGTCATGGGAATGGAGATCCAACATCCTTTGTCTAAGGGCTGGCCTGGAACCCCAGGAATTGGTGGGAACTGAGGCATGTGACAGGGCTGGAGAGTCTTGAGGAGAGTGCCCTGGAGCAGAGGCTGGAGGTGAGGACTCTGTGTGCTCTTCAGGCAGAGGCTGAGTCTGGGTTTCTTTGTGAACTTCTGGCAGGTCTGGATGGAGGTCTGGGAAGATCTCTTGCCAAGCACCTTGATGGTAAGATGAGAGTCCTGGTCCACACTGTGTGCAGCAGCATGTTGGATGCTGGGTGAGTTCCCATCAGGGAACTTGGCCTGTGGCTGGTGGATGAGGGTTTGGTCCAGGCCCTGGGTGCTGAACGCAGATTGGGGTCTGTCATGCTTCTCATGGACACCATGGGTGGGATCCTGGACAACGTGTGTGCCTTCTGTGTGAGGGGAGTCTGTGGCAGGCCCTTCCTGTCCATTTTTTGATCCAGCAGGTAAGCAGGTGCTTCTCTCAACACCTTTGATGGGAGATGCTGTGGATGTCATGACACATTTTCTTTTTGGTGAGCAAATGGTGAGATCAGGGTCTCCATCATATTTCCTCTTAGTGTTGTGCTCAGGTCTTTTCGTGTGTGGATCCTATAAGAGACACAACACAGATGTTACACATTTGAATTTTCTCACTATCAAGTAGAAAATGAAATTTAACCAACTACAAGGAAAACAAGATCTTGTGACATGATATGGACTGCAAAGGATAAGCCAATCACGAAAGTAAAAAAGGTGAGGCCCTTGAGCTCTGTTGGATACAGTATACAATGTCCCCTTGATACCCTGTCTAACACCAGATAGGAAAACAGGAAGTTCTCACAGTGTCTCCTCTTAGTGAAGAGGAAACAACCTTTTCTAGCCTCTTCCAGGGAATAGACACTTCTTGGTGTTCGAAAGGCAGCGTGGGGACTAATGAGTTTGGGTAACCAATTAGAGGGTAGGGATTCTGATTTCATGATGACTGGTTTCCCACAAGGGATGGTGCCTGGTGGAAACATCAAATGAGACCACACCCATGCCCTCCATCAGCTTAGAGTGTGGGTCAAAAGTAGCTTTACAGTTTTTGGTCCATTAAAGACAGAGCTTATTGCTGTATTATGATTTATTACTTTACCATTTTCCAAAAGAATATTGTAACCCCACTTTTCCCCCATCCTGTATTGTTGGGACACATGCAAAATAGGACAAATAAAAGACACCAAGAAAAATGAATTAGGAAATTAAGTAGAGAAAGCATGGGAGTTCGCATTGAACTTTCACCATTCCCTCAGAGAGAAGACAAAAAGGGAAGAAGGGTGACCCTGATGCAATGAAAATCCCATCACCTGCAGACACTCACCCTCACAGACACACAGGGTTCTGTCTCTTCCTTCCCATTTTGCTGGGATTTGCTTGTGGGACTCCCGGGAAGTCTCCTGCAAGAAGCTTGTCTCTGTTCTTCATGCCTGCAACACAGAACATAACATCTGAGACACTCCATTTCTTCCCTGCCCCACACACCTTCCCACTTCTCGTGATCCAGGGAACGAAGTCCCATTGTTTACCAGACTGGCCTTTGCCTCAACTCAGATCCCCTTCATGTTTTTCATGAAGGACTTTCTTTCATTCCATCTCCCCTCTGCCTGATATCTTTATAGACTAAAGATGTTCTCAGGACCAACCCTACCACCATTCACCCTCATTGATTGTCCAGGAATTGTATGAAACTGGGAGTGTGACTGGTGAAAACATGGGGATTTTTCTCTCTGTATCTCTGAGTTTGAGTGTAGATGGCAAGGCATACAGTGTAGAGGTAAGGACACAGGCTTCATAGATTCCGCCCCAGTGTTTTCTCCACTTTCCCACAATGCTCACCATTCTCGTTGCGTAGTCTCCCTAGCAGCCTTGTTAAAGCTTCCTGTGTTCTGTTGGACCCGGAGATGCCGTGGTTTCAGGTTCTCCTTCATCTTATTGGAGCCTTTAGCGTGGGGGGCTAGGGCTCTATTCCTCTGCTTCAGTGGACACCTGTGGCTGCTTGCCTTGTGCCCAAATTCCCTGCAGTTCCAGCATCTCACCTGCGGGGAAAGAAGCAGGTAAGTAAATCAGCCCACAGCAGGGACACATTTCAAAGGAAACCGGAGGACAGATTATGGAGGTGGACTATTGGTTGCAGAGACTGTCATACAAAGGGGGCTCACCTGGTGCCTGTTATTAAGATGTTGTGGTGCATGCCAAAGCCCATATTAGTTGGGAAGGAACATGGTGAAAGGCACCCAGTTCTCAGCATGAATACATAGACCCACGTGCAAAGATTTGGACACAAAATGGGATGCACAGGACTATTTCTAGAAAGTGAGGTTTTCTCTGAGTCCCATGGGGACTTTGTGACCCTGATGCAATAAAAGGCCAAGAACCTGAGGACACTCACCCGCACGTGGTCACAGGGTTCTGTCTTGTCCTTCCAGCTGTGCTGGGGCCGTCCTCGGGCTCTCTGTTGTAATTTCTGACGAAGATCCTGTCTGTGTTCTTCATTCCTGGAGGTCACAACATAGTATATGAGTCCCTCCACTCCTGTCCCCAATGAAACAAGCCTTCCCATGGTCTACTCCCTTTCCCTGTATTACTATGAACAAGGGCGTAAAATCTATGCATTTACTAGACTTCTCCTTGCCTCATCTCACATTCTCCCGTTTCTGTGGGCACTCAAGGATTTTTCACAAAAGACGTTACTTTCCCTCCATTGTCTCTCCACCTGTCCTCGGTAGAGATCTACTATATCTCACCCACCCCCACAACCATTAACTCTCAGTGACTCTCAGGAAGGGAATGAAACTCTGATGCACTCTTGGAAGCCACAGGCAGCTTTCTCAAACTCTCCAGGTCCCTGTCTTTGGTTGGAGGTGGCAATGCAGATATTGGAGAGGTAAGGGGTGCCGGTTCCCTAGATTTCCCCAAAAATGTTGGCCTCCCTCACTCATGAAACTCACCGAACTCTCTGCTGGGTTAATCTAGCAGCCTTGTTGAAGGGCCCTCTGTTCCACAGTTCCCTCGGATTCCAAGGATTCCGGCTCTCCTTCATCTCCTTGGAGCCCAGAGCATGGGGGGCTAAGGCCGCATTTTGACGCTTCATGGGACACCTGAGGCTGCTTGCCTTGTGCCCAAAAGCACCACATTTCCAGCATTTCACCTGGAGGAGAGAAGAAGCTCAGAGAGTCAGTTCAAAACACAGACACATTTCAAAGGGGAACAGCAGGAGGTGGATTATGGGTCACCCCAGGGAGGGCTCACCAGGTAGCTATTGCTTAAGGTATTAGGGTGGATCCCAAAGCCCAGGTTAGTTTGGAAGGAACATAGGAGAAAGGATGGAAGGGATGAACATTAATATATAGAACCAAGTGGAAAGTTGTGGACAAAAAAGCAGGCTGCACAGGACACTATAAAGAAGTGAGGTTGTTCCTTCAAACTCAAAGGGACCAGTCAGACAGGTGAGGATGTCCTAGGTTAGGGGACCATTGCGTGGGAAATGACACCCCACTTAGGGACACAGAATTTGTCTTGTCCAATCCCTGACTCTGTCATCAAGGCCACCACTTCCCCAGGTCCCACACAGAGCCAGGCTTCTACTCACCCTGGGATTGTCCTCCTCTGGTGGGGGAGCCTTGTGTGCCATTGGGGCCCTCTGTGACTGCTTCCCTTTCTTGGCCATAGGGTCTGATGGGCACAGATTCTGGGTCACGGCCTTCCTTGTGCTACACCACCCACGACCTTCAAGTCTTCCTGTCTCAGCTAAGGACTTGGAAATCTCCTGAGGAAAAATGAAAGAGAAAAGTTTCAAAATTGAATACAGGGCAACCTGCTCTGGCACGGTCAGTCTACTTCAAATCTGCTCAAGAGACCGCATGCCCCCAGGGAAAACATCTCTGTCTACCCTGTGACCTCTCCTTCTGAGTCCTTTGTCCTCTCATGATTTCCTTCCCCAGGGCAGGATTCTAAGGCGACACAGCTGAGACTCACCTGCTAAATGGGATGTGCATAAAGGAGGGATTTAAAAATGGAGACTGGGATTAATTCTATCTTCTGTGTTCTAGTATGGGCCAGAAAAGACAATATTTCTCGGGGCTTTCACCATCGTCAAAGCATTTCAGATTGTGGGAGACTTTCTCAAAAATCAAAGGAAAATATGCTCCCCTCTGGGAAATCAAAGTTCCCAATGTACCGAAGAGGAGGCAAGTTTCAAATGAAATTCTCCCAGATGGAAATATGTTCTGCTCTGCTAGTCTGGAAGCGTCACAAATGAGATTGTGGGTGGCTTTTGCGTTTGTGTACCTTATCTAATATTTTTTAATCTATGTTCATTGCCCATAGTTATCTAGTTTCTAGTAAATGTGAATGAGTATATTTGAACTAAGTCTGAATAAACTAATATTAACGTCCCCATAATTCAATCGACCAACTTTCCATTACTGCTTACCCACAAACTCTCACAAATTACAATGCTTAAGTGCTTTTTTTAAAAACTTATTCCTAGCGTAATAATTAGCATGGAGAAATGCAATTTGTCCGTGTCATTACAGGATGAACTGTGCTAGGAAAGAATTCTGACCCACTGCCTAAAATCCAATCACTCACAAGTTTTCTTTAGTTTCTCATCACTGTGATGGAAAATCCGAATTAAAGGACTCAACTGAAATGAAACCCGCCAAGCAGGTGTCATTCAGTATTGGAGCATCCAGACAGGAACCAAGAGGTCACCTGTTCCAGTCCCTTTCCTGGCACAAACCCGAGTTGGGGGCTCCATCCCCAGAAGGAGGTGTGCTTGGAGGCGGTGAATAGATATTTCTCCATCATTCATGATTCTGGATCTAGCCCTCTTCCTCCCTCTTCCTCTAAAGCCAATAAAATCTACTTTTAAGAAAAGAAAAGGTTAAAGGAAGGTCACCCACCTGCAATACCGGTTAGCTCCTCAGTCCGTGAAAAAATCCTCAGGACAGCGAGTTCTGGCCCAGCCTCTCCGGTTCCGCTGCTGCTTCCACGGAGATGGTCTGAGACAGACTGGCAGAAACCCGAGTCCTGCTGGACTTTTATGCTGATTTCAGGGGAATTCCGGAGTGGGCGGCGCCTACTCAATTAGCATAATCTCGTGGAGGTACACAGGACTGGACGTGATTTGCTCTTCTGGGTCGTTTAGCGTTTTCAGTCATTTACACATGACTCTCGGATGTACGTTCTTTAAGGAAAAGGAACCTTTGTGGTTACACCTGCTGTTTTCTTGAATGCTTTGCCTTGTTGAAAGAGATGCCACGCATGGGAGAGAGTGTCTCAGAATACATTGAGCTGAAACCGGTTTGGCTCAGTGGATAGAGCGTCAGCCTGCGGGCACAAGGGTCCTGGGTTTGATTCCGGTCAAGGGCATGTACCTTGGTTAAGGGCACATCCCCAGTGGGAGGTGTGCTGGAGGCAGATAATCGATGTTTCCCTTTTTTTAATATATATATTTTTATTTTCAGAGAGGAATGGAGAGGGAGAGATATAAATATCAATGATTAGAGAGAATCACTGATTGGCTGCCTCCCGCACATCCCACACTGGAAATCAAGCCTACAACCCGGGTTTATGCCCTGACCAGGAACCGAACCAAAACCTCCTGGTTCATAGGTTGATATTCAACCACTGCGGCATCCCAGCTGGGCTAACTATATTAACTTTCAATTGTCATAATACTATTTGAGGTAGCTACTGTTGTTATTCTCTCTTTTTAAAAAATAAGAAAAATGAGGAAGAGGGTTCTGCTCATTGGGATGGGATATACATTGGTAACAAGTGTCATCTTTTAAATACAATAGAAGTTTATACCTCACCTAAGAGTTCAAAGTGTCTTTCAAGTCATCAGATGACTTTACTGGTGATCCAGAGGTCTGTGACCCTTCCATCTTGTGGTTCAACAATCACCTACAGTTTCACCAACTGCATCCTGCTTTTGATGGTTGTGATATACTAATCCTCCAATCACATTAGCCTTTGTTTCATCTAATTCCTTCAGTACATTAGGTGAATCTGATGAAAGACAAATCAGATGTTCTTTCTTTGTGAATTCAATATAGTGTTCTGGTTTAATGTGGCTATCCTTCCAGCTGAACCATCCTTTGTCATTTTCATCCATGTTCTTTTTCAACTGGCCTCCATGGCTTGTCAAGTAAAATTGCACAGAATGCAGTGCTCATTGATTTTCTGTATAACATCGTTGAATCAGCTTAGGAAGTTTTTTAATGTCCTTTAATACCATCAAGCTGTCAAAACTACAGTCAATGATAAGGCTAAGTGTGTTGTAAACAACATCTCTTCAAATATGTTTTCTATCATTTCCGTCTGAGTTTGATTCCAGCTGACACTGTTGCTCCAATTGTTTTCTCTTGCGTTTTTCCTTCCTCTTTTGTTGAGCTGAGGGGTTTTTCAGGGAGCATGCTCAGAAAGCCCTTCTGGAATGGTTTTGGTACTGCTCATGAGTCCTCCTTCTGAAACTGCAACTCCCAGAGGCAGCGATGGCAGCTATGCATAGGCGGCTTGGGTGTTATATCTCCGATGTTTTTCTTTCATCAATGTTTCTCTATATACCTCTCCCTTCCTTTCTGAAAAAAAAAATCAATAATATATATATATATATTATTGATTTTTTTAATAATATATATATATATATATATATATATATATATATATATATATATTTAAAGAATACATGCTGAAACCAGTTTGGCTCAGTGGATAGAGTGTCAGTTTGCGGACTGAAGGGTCCCGGGTTCGATTCCGGTCAGGGGCATGTGCCTTGTTTGTGCCCGCACCAGGTATGGTGGGGGGTGTGCAGGAGGCGGCTGATCGATGTTTCTCTCTCATCGATGTTTCTAGCTTTCTATCCCTCTCCCTTCCTCTCTGTGAAAAATCAATAAAATATATTTTAAAAAATAAATTTTAAAAAAATTTAAAAAAGAATACATTGAGCAGAAAGAGCTCTGGCAAGAACTCCACGCACAGTCTGTGTGCAACCCATGAAGTGGTTGACCTCCAGAGCTCTCAGGTTTCCAACTGAGGGGCAATGGAAAATCACCTAGACTAGAGGAATGCCTTAATACACACAATGACATTCACAACACAGGGAAAATATGTGACCGTGGGAAACCCTTCAGTCATGTTTTCAACCTCAGATAGCAGAACATGACTCAGCCTAGAGAGAAACCATGTGAATGTCATCCATGTGGGGAAAGCCTTTGGCAAAGGTCTGAGCTTAGAAACCACAATCCAATGCACAATGGAGAGCAGCCTTATGAGTGTGGGAAAGCCTTCAGTCATGGTTTTTCCTTAGACAGCATGAGACCATCCACACAGGAAAGACACCGTATGAATTTTCCGTATGTGACAAAGCTTTCAATCAAAGATCTTACCTTAGGAAAAAAGGTTATGAATGTCATTAGTCAAAAGCTCTGGCCTTAGCCAGCCCCTTAGAATCCACCCGGAGGAGAAACACATGTATGGCCCATGTGTGGGAAGGCTTTCAGTCAAAAGTCTGAGCTTACACATTACAACAAAGTACACACTAGAGAGAACCACGTGAATGTGGTCAGTGTGGGAATGCCTTTAGTCAGCATGCTAATCTAATAAGACACGAGAGAACTCACATTGGAGAACAGCACATCAGCTCTGTGGGAAGACCTCTAGTCATTGTTCTTACCTAGAGGACTCTTCTCATGACTTTGCCCCTTTTTTATGAAATATTATATTCAATTTCTGGTGTACCGTTTTTTGTTTGCTACTAATAAAATTCTGCAAAATATGTCACATTATGACTTCTTTTTATCCCAGTAATATATTTCAGGTCAGCTCTTTATTGGTATCTCAGATTTTTCCATCTTTCCTTTTATCTTTATATCTGCAGGTCCCAGGGAAAACTCCAGCCTCAGGTGTCCAATGGCCTGCTTGAGTTCCAAGACAGAGAATGTTCCCTTTACATAGAATGCACTCAGAAAGACTTACCAGTGAATAAAGGAGTGGATGGAGCTAACATACTTCCATACAGTCCTTTCTGATGTCATTAAATGAGAGTTGTAACTGGATATTAGTCTGAAAAATCCTATCACAGCGAACAGGGTGTGACCAATCCAATCACGGTGAACTGTAATCAGTTTACATTCATTGTTATTTCCTGGATTAGGGTGTGTCCTACGAAGCTAGCACTGACAGGATTTACTGTCTTCCCAAGATAAAAAGGGAGTCAGATAGCAAACCAATTCATTTGCCACTAGATGAGGGAACTGAAGATTTTGGGACACTGGAAGAAGAGGATTGGCTGCTTTGTGGAACTAGCCTCAGCATCCATTTGGCTGCTCAGGTGGGGGCCTGTCCACTGGCAAAATGTGGGCACTCTGGCTGGGTTCCTATGTTATCATTTGTGTGTAATTGAACTGCCAGTGACTTTCCTCTAGGACGTTTCAGTGAGCCCGTAGGATTAGCCTGATCCAGTCCCAGAACCTGACTCTTCCCTCCCATCTCTGCCCTTGGGCTCAGCCAATGTGGCAGAGCCTCCTGTCCCTACTTGTCCTAACCTTGACCTGAACTCACTCCTGACTGTGCTTGTTGGGACAAACACAGGGCAGCCCAGTGGATCTCCTGGGAGCAACTCCCCTTGTGGTTGAAGTTCAATCTGGGGCTTGTTGAAGGAGCACATTCTTATCTGGAGAAACAAAGTGGTAAAGATCCTATTATTTTGTCTCGGGACAGCTAATGTTGTTCCTTATCTTAAGGAAACAGTTTGAATCATGAATAACAAGATTTAGGAACTTTCTCTGATTGCAGCTCTACTTTTGTGGGCTACTGCAGGGGTCGGTGAGAATCTCATTAAGCTCAATGTGGAGTGAGTGCTGGGTAGAAATATTGGAGTCAACTAAGATTGAGAGTGTCATCAGAGATTTCACCGTCCACCACCCACCCACCAACAACCTATTGCTGCATTAAGAGTTTGGAGGGAAAAATAATTAAATAGCTTTCTGGAGACCAAGTGGTCAGAACACTGTCTTCTGGCCCCACTTAGAGGAGACAGGAAAATGTCCCACCAATACTTTTATCTGAGAGGCCTTGATATGGCCCAATGGCTTTGCCTGAGCAGGGTCATGTCAAACAGAGACACCTAGCAGGTGAGGCTGAAAGTCATAGCTATGTCATGACCCAGATTTGGAAGGAGACACATGGTGTTGGTGGGAAGATAGACACGGGGAACTGAAATGTTTCCAAGCAGCCATTGGGGAAAGGGCTTTGTGAAACTGAGGTCTGTTTCTATCCCCAAATCTGAAGACTACAAACTGAATGGATCAGTTCACAATTGCACGAGGAAAACTCAAAACATCAACATTTTGCTTCTTTAGCAAAAGACTTTAATGTTCAAACATCTTCAAGTATTGCTGTTCAAATGGATGTAATTTCTACAAACTTACATGTTCATTCAAAGTTTAGAGAACACACTAGCCACTTGCATTTGATGCCACGGTTCTATAAACAACTTTACTTTACACAAACACTTAACTACCTGCTGAGTTCTTTGTTGAAGAGTCATCAAAATCTTCACACAAGCACGTGCACACACACACACACACACACACATGCACACGCACACGCGCGCACACACACACACACACACAGGCAATACACACAAACACATGGGCACTCATTTTTTTCTAAATTAAAATCTAAGTATCTCTGTGTCCATTTAGGATTGCTGTATCCTTGGTGTAGGACATTTTAGACTAAGTAAAGTAGAAGTGATCAAGTAATGCCTTGCCTTTCAGATACAGGGGTTTGTACAGTGTGAATGCTCACGTACTGTATATGATAAGTGTTGTTGGATGAATTAAAGTTTCGCCTGATTTTACACTGAATAACATCAGTAGAGTGAATGCTCTGTAAAGAAGTGTTTGTGTTTCATGATTCCCTCTCCTGTGTTGAGTTCTGTCATGTTTTATAAGGGAAGAACAATGACTGGGGAATTTGCCATATAACTGACATGTTTAGGGCCCTTCTCCAGTTTAGAATCTCTGGATTCTGATGAAATTAGCATGCTCACTGAAGACGTTCCCTCACTGACCACATTCACATGGTTTCTGTCTGGTGTATATTATGTTGTAATGTGTTAGCTCAGGCTTTTGTCTGAAAGCTTTCCCAAACATTGGGTACATATATGGTTTCTCCCCAGGGTGTGTTCTCTGGTGCTGGTTCAGGCCAGAACTTTGATTAGTGATATTCATAACATTTCTTTCTTGGATGGGCTCTATTTTGTTTTTCTAAGGTAAGATCTTTGATTGAAAGCTTTGTCACATAGGGGACATTCATATGGTTTCTCTCCTGTGTGGATGGCCTCATGCTGTCTAAGGAAAAACCATGACTGAAGGCTTTCTCACACTTATAAGGATTCTCTTCATTGTGCATTGGATTGTGGTTTCTATGCTCAGATCTTTTTCAAAAGTCTTGCCAACATGGATGACATTCACATGGTTTCTCTCTCGGCTGAGTCATGTTCCGCCATTTGAGGTTGAAAACATGATTGAAGGGTTTCTCTCGGTCACATATTTTCCTGTGTTGTGAATGGCATTATGTGTACTTATGCACTCTTCTTCTCTGGTTGACTTTCCCCACTGTTGGCTGACATACATTCCTTTCTTACATGAGTTAAGGTATGTGGAGACACAGCTGATCTATGAGTCAATTCTTCACTCCTGTCTGACATTGCAACCCTTTTCCCATGAAACACATGGGGAGCCCTCCTTCTCAGGGCATGGTTTGGTCAGAGATAGGATTCTGGACATATTCTGATGTGGTTCAGGTCAGGTATTGCTCCTAGGATGGCGTTGGTTGGGGTAAGGATGTGCTGAGGGATTCTGGGAGGGTTACTGAGGCTGGTGAGAGACCACAAAAGAGGAACACCTTTCGAGGGTGAATCACTAAGGATTGTTAGTGTCCCTTAGTGTGGAGCCAACCTTGACAGGGAAGAAGGGATTAGTCAGGCACCTACAGGTGGGGCCCAAGCTAATGTCATTTTAATGGACATCAGATTCCACTCTGCTCTCAGGGACCTGAGCCTTGTGGTATGGTCATTATTCCACAAATGACTGAAAGGATCAGCAATGAATCCCAATCTCAGCATGACATATTTTACTTAATTTTATTACTATGGAAAAAATGTATATAAAATAGAATTTAATAAAACCTTTCATAAAGCCAAGCTACAGAGTCATCAGAAGAGTCCCCATCCAGATTTCTACTGAAATAACACAGCACAATGAAACAGTTTTGTCTCAGGACAACAGGCACTGCTTACAAACTGCAGATATCACATGGGACCCAGCCTCTCGATTATCAAGGCAGACAGGGTCACACCTGATAGAGATTAATTCTATAGCTTCCTCTTTCCATGAGATTTTGAGGCCAGTGTTGAACCTAATTTTCTATATAATGCATTCAACTTTACAAAAATAATCACATTTCTTTGCCCCTTGTTTAAGCACTAAGTATAGTTTCCTATAAAACCCTGAATTACACAGTATGTAAAAGTGTTTCCCACAATTCCATCGGATATTTTGCTCAACTATGGTCACTCAATTTAGCACCAGCTGGCACAGGTACAGTTGGGGTGTGTCTGATATCAATCTTGGGACACTCTGGGTAGTTTTCCATTGTAGAATTTTAATATATTTGAACTCCCAGTGACTTTCTTACTTGTCTTTCCTTTATTATTGATTAATGTGCCACCAAAGTGACCCTGGTCAAGGCCATTAAACCCTGGCTGCATTCCTTGGGTCCCTCACCCTTTTTTTCAGCCTGTCCAAAAGGTCTCCCAGAGGCTGTTTGTCCCTGCTTGTCCTACCACTGACTTCAACGCTCTCCAATCCACTTTCTGCCACACAAGTTGGGATGGCCCACTTTCAGAATCACTCTCCCAAGTCAGATTTAATGGTGTCTTGTCTGAAAAATATGTCCTTTTTACTGTGAGAATTATGAGAAATTGCATATACCACCTGGGTCTTATTTTCATAATTATATATTATTATGTTTGTCTCTCGTGTCTGCAGATGGAATCTATCGAAATTTTGAAAATTATCAAAAGTGTTTTTTCATGAAAATTTTTCCCCACTCTAATTGTGTTAGCTACCACTTATTTATTGTCAAGCATTTACATTAGGGGTGTTTTACATTAAGAAAAAAAGAACTTTCTCCCTAACCAGTTTGGCTCAGTGGATAGAACATTGGCCTGCAGACTGAAGGGTCCCAGGTTCCCTCATGTCAGGGGCATGTACCTTGGTTGAGGGTACAACCAGTAGGGAGTGTGCAGGAGGCAGCTGATGGTGTTTCTCTCTCACGTTTCTAACTCCCTCTCCCTCGCCTTTCCTCTCTGTAAAAAAATCAATAAAATATGTGTATCTTATAAAAAAATACTTTACAATGTTTTTCCCAAGGGGACTTTTTTGTTGTTGTACTGTACATTGTCAGTGATTGTTATTCTAAAGTATCGTATATAGTAGTTCATTTTCTTGGTGTACAATGTGAGGTTGGGTGGGATCCCTACAAAACAGTCTCTGAGCCACACCTAGTCCTCCCCTGGACCCTGAAGTCTGACCTGCATTGCACATCATGTGTCCAGCAGGACATCACACTGACAGACCAGGGGCTCTGACATCAGGTTCTCCTGGGAGCCTCAGGGTCCTCTGGGTTCTCATATCTCAGCCCATTGATGTTGGGGAGTTGTGTGAAAGGAGGAGGGAATGAGTGTCAGTGGATGTGGCCTATTTTGGTGGAGATGAAAATGTCTGAGTGTTTTCAGGGGGGCAGGTGCCTGCTTTGAGATTTACTACTGAGGACATCGCCTTTCAATGGACAACTGACAGGAAGTTGAAAACCCAAGGGTGGACAGTCTTCGGATGTCCTTTGCATAAGTTGTTAGAAATAGTGGCTCTATGCACTTAAGCTGACCTTCTAAGGAAAACAAGGACATGAAATCACACACTTTGATTGGTCTCTGAGAGGTGTTTGCTCAGAATTGCAGCTGAATTCAACTATAGATGGGAGGAACCTATTCCCGTAGGCAGACTATAGACTTAATTCCTCATCTTCCTCAGTTGTGGTTAACATTTCCCCACCCTGCCTCTACAGTGAAATCACCTGGGGAGAGATTTTAGGAAAAAGTATATTTCCATTTCAATCACAGAATTACTTCTTTACTGGGTCTCAGTGAGGCCCGTGGTTTGGGTTGCTTGTTGGGAAGAGCACAAGTCAGCACGTTGATATTTAGGTTTGATAAGTGTTTTTGTCGAAAGACAAGATTTTCTTCTCTGTGAACAAAGTGGGAAAATCCTTTTATTTTGCTTGGGGCAAGTGAATTTTTTTTAAATTATTTAAAAAGCAGCTCAGATATTGGCTAATAGGATTAGGAAAATTATTGCAGATTTATTTTCTGAGCTGCTCCTTGAGATGGGGGAGAAACAGCTAAGTTTCAATATGGGGTAGGTAGGTGGTGGGTGCAAAAATACTGATTTAACTAAGATATAGAGTGTGCTAGGAAACTTCCTGTCCACCCTTCCATCGCAACCATGTAACTCAATCAGAGCTTTTAGAACAAAAATCAAGAGCTTTATGGGTCCATGTGGGCAGCATTCTGTTTCCTGTCTTCATGTTACTGAGATTTAGGCTAAGGTACCACCAATACTTTTAGGTGAGAGGCCTTGATATGCCCCTTTCCTGAACAGGGTCATGTCACACAGAGACACCTAGAAGGTGAGGCTAAAGACCATAGCTGTGTCATGACCAGGGTTTGGAAGGAGACATGGTATAGTTGGGAAGATAGATGCAGGGAACTAAAATGTTTCCAAGCAGCCATTGGGGAAAGGGTTGTGTGAACCTGAGGTCTGATTCTCTCCCCACAGCTGAAGGGTACAGACCTGAATGTATGTGTTCAAAACTGCACAAGGAAAATTAGAACACCAACATTCAGCTTCTTCAGCAACATATTGAATTGGTCAAATATCAGACAGTATTTCTGTATCTGAAATTCCACATCCAATACATCCAGATCATGTTAGCCTCGTACATTTTATTTTATAAGGTTTATAAACAACATTTATTTCCTTAACAACTCAATTAGTTGCTGAGTTGAGTGTAATAGAATTTTTTAAAAATAATTTTATAGATTTCATAGAGGAAAGGAGAGGGAGAGAGAAATAGAAACATCAATGATGAGATAGAATCATTGATAAACTGCCTCCTACATGACCCACCCTTGGGAATAGCCCCAAAATGGGCATGTGCCCTTGGCCAGAATTTAACCCCAGACTCTTAAGTCTACAACTCAAAGGTCTATTTACTGAGCCGAACCTGTTAGGAGATGAGGATTCTTTGACAACTTTAAACACACACACACACACACACACACACACACACACACACTAACACATACACTTATATTGTTTATATGAAATCTAACTAAGCTATTTCTGCTTTGAATTTAAGATTGCTATCTCCTTGCTTTGGGAATCTTAAGTTTGACTGAGAAATAAGTGATCAATAAATGCCTTGTCTTTCTGATATAGTGGTTTGTACAGTATGGATGCTCACATTTACCATGAGTATTGCTTTATGAAGAAAAGGTTTCTTGTGATTTTACACTGAGTAACTTCACTAGTGTGAATTATATGGGGGAAAAAATGTTTGCATTTCCTCATGAGGATTCATATTTTTATTTCCTGTTTTGTGTTTTGTCCTCTCTGAGTTTAAAGTGCGCACAAAACCTGGAAGTTGGCTGAATGTTTGTCAAATATGACAGCAGTCCTAGTGTTTCTCCCTTGTGAAGTTGGTTCCTTTTTCCAATAATTATAAATGAATCATTACACATTCTCCTCTGAAGAATGAGTCAAGCATCTTTAAAGTTCAGAGCTATTTCCAAGGACATCTAAACTAGCATGTTTACAATGTGAGTTGTCATTTTTTCTGACCAAAGATTAAAAGATTACACAAAGATGGCATAGAGATGGATCCACCCCATATTAAAGGTCTTTCAGTCCAAGGAGTATGAAGATAAATGGATCTCCCACATTGCTTACTGAGTGTTTCTTTCATGTATGAGTCTTCAGTACGTTCAAATGCTAAAGCTATGATTGACATTCCTTCCATAATTATTAAATAAGTAATGCCATGTCATGACAGTCAGGTCAAACTATCTACTGGAGGCTTTCATGATTTCCTCTCCTGTATTGGATTACCTCCAGTTTTCTGAGGGAAGAACAATGACTGAAAGTTTTCCCACATGACTGACTTACATATGCTGTCCTCCTGTGAGACTTCTCTGCTGTCGTATGAGATTAGCATGTTGACTGAAGGTATTCCCACAGTCATGACACTCATAAGACTTCTCTCCAATGTGCATTTGGTTGTAGTTTCCAAGATCATATCTTTGCAAAATGCTTTTCCCACATGGAAGATGCTCTAATGGATCCTCTTCAGCGTGAGTCATGCTGTGTCTTGTAAGGCTGAGGCATCACTAACGGCTTTCCCACATTCACATAATTTACCTCTGGTGTGAATTCCATTGTGTCTCTAGGGTATACCTTTTCACTGGCTGACCTAAGGTTTCTTTCTTAAATTATTTAACAAATGTGGAGACACAGCAGATGTATGAGTAAATTCATCGCTCAAATCAGCCTTTGAGATCCTTTTCCTAGAACTAGTGGAGAGCTCTCATTCTCAGAGATGATGGGGACAGACGTGTTCACAAGTCACAAAAATCAGAGACTGCTTCTGGGGAGCTGATGGGAAGGTCAGGTACTCAGGTGTCCAGGGAGGGGAACTAAGGCTGCTGAAGGACCACAAGAGAGGGACAACTTTGGAGGGTGAGGCCCTAAAGGCTGTTAGTGCCCCTTAAGGAGGAGATGATTTTGACTGAGAAGAAGGCTTGGTACAGGGACATACAGATGTTGCCCAAACTCATCCACCTCAAGGTACATCATATTCCCATCTACTCTCACTGACATGAGCTTTTGGGAACAATCAGTGTTTTTAAAATGATTCAAAATGGACAGAAATGAAATCCAATCACAATGTGACCTATTTTGCAAAATTTTATTGATGCCAAACACAAATTATACTTAAAACAAAACTTTAATATGACATTCCATAAACCAAAGATGCAAAATCATGGGAAGGGTCCCCCTCCTAATTTCCATTTGAGATAACACAGTAGCGTGAAACAATCTCATCTCAGGACAACAGGTGCTGCTTCAAATCTACAGACTACACAGGTGGCCCTGTCCCAGGTTCCCCAAAACACACAAGTGCACACCTGATACAAATTCATTACATAGATTCCTATTCCCAATCAACTTTAAGGGTAATTATTGTAACTTAGCTTAATTTTACAATGGATGAAAATTTCTAAAAATCTACTTCCCTTTCCAGTTCAATTAGCACAAACTATAGTTTCTTATAAAATATCACTACACCTACATAAATTAAAAGTGCAATAACTGGGTCTGTGTGCACCAAGCATAATTAGATTTCCCGCCATCTGTCCACACAGAACAAAAGGGAAGCTCTGATTCCCCAGAAACTTTGCTCCCAGTGATTTCCACTCTTCAGTTCCTCAGGCAGCTCCAGGGGCTGAAAGCAAGTCTTCCCTGACATGGAGTGTCTACTGGCCATCAGCTTCTTCAGAGGAAGAGGAAAGTTGAAGGGCCTCAAGGAGGACACTCAATGGGACACAGGGACAGAGTGCCTCTGACTTCTCTGTGGTGGAAGGGATCTGAGCAGGAGTGCTGAGCTTCTCAGGAGGCAGGGATGGAGGTGTCATGTATCTGTTGCTCCACTGGCCTTTGTCTAATGTCATGAAGACCTTACTGAGGGGCTGGCCTGGAATTGGTGGGAATGGAGACAGCTGGCAGGGCTGGAGAGTATTGATGGGAGGGCCCTGGTGCAGAGGCTGGAGGTCAGGACTCTGGGTGCTCTTCACACAGGGGCTGAGTCTGGATTTCTTTGTGGGCTTCTGGCAGGTCTGGCTGGAGGTCCTGGAAGCTCTCTTGCCAGGCATCTTGATGATGAGATCAGAGTCCTGGCCCACATTGTGTGCAGAATCATGTTGGATGCTGTGTGAGTTCCCATCAGGGAATTTGTCATGTGGCTGGTGGATGAGGGTTTGGTCCAGGCCCTGGATCATGAAGGCAGAGTGGGGTCTGTCGTCCTTCTCATGGACACTATGGGTGGGATCCTGGACAAAGTGTGTGACTTCTGTCTGAGGGGAGTCTGTGACCGGCCTTTCCTGCCCATTCTTTGATCCAGAAGGTAAGCAGGCACTTCTCTCAACATCTTTGATTGGAGGTGCTATAGATGTCATGACATGTTTCCTTTTTTGTGAACAAGTGTTGAGATCAGAGTCTCCCACATATTTCATCTTGGTATGATCAGGTATTGGTTTGTGTAGATCCTATAAGAGAGAGAATACATATTATACATAGGAATTTTCTCAATATCAAATAGAAAATAAAATTATACTAACAACAAGGAAAAAATATCTTGAGACATGATATGGACTGCAAAGGATAAGCCAACAATGAAGGTAAAGAAGGTGAAGTCCATGAGTTCAGTTAGAAAGAAGATATAATGTACACTTGTATCATATGTAATAGGAAAACATGAAGTTCTCACAGCTGTCTCCTGTTAGCGAAGAGAAAACAAGCATTTCTTAGCCTCTTCCAGGAAATGGACACAGGTGATCTGAAGGCATTTTGGAGATGAATGAGTTTGCATGGGCAATTTGGGAGAAGGGATTCTGATTTCATAAAGCCTGGCTCCCGCAAGGAGTGGTGCATTGTGGAAACATCTAATGAGACCACACCCATGCCCTCCATCAGCTTAGAGGGTGGGTCAAAAGAAGCATTACAATTGTGTAGGTACATGAAATACAGAGCTTATTGCTGTATTATGATTTATTACTTTCCCATTTTCCAAGGGAATACGGTAACCCCACTTTTGCCTTATCCTGTATTGTTGGGGCACATGAAAGTATAGGCCAAATAAAAGACACCAAAAAAAAAATGAATTAGGAAATTACACTAGAGAAAGCATGTGAGTTCCTGTTGAACTTTCACCAACCCCTAAGAGAGAAGACAAGGAGGAAAGTAGGATGACCCTGATGCAATGAAAATCCCAGCACCTTTGGACACTCAAACTCACATAGGCACAGCGTTCTTTCTCTTCCTTCCCATTTTTCTGGGGCCTGCGTGTAGGTCTCCAGGGAAGTCTCCAGCAAGGGCCTTGTCTCTGTTCTTCCTGACTGAAAAATATAACATGATATGTGAGACAATCCATTCCTTCTCTACAATTAAAGTGATCCTTTCCCTGGCCCACATCCATTCCCAATTCTTGTGATCCAGGAAGCAAAGCCCAGTGCATTTACTAGAGTGATCTTTGCCTCATCTCAGATCACCCCAATGAATCCATTTGGGTTTTACCTGAAAGACTTTTCTTTCATTCAGTTTCCTCTCTGCCTGACACCTTTGTAGATTAAAGGTGTTCCCAGGACCAACCCTACCACAATTCACCCTCATTGATTGCCCAGGAATTGTATGAACCTGGCAGTGTGACCAGTGAAGACATGGGGATTTTTTTGCTTTGAGGCTCTGACTTTGAATGGAGATGGCAAGGAAGTGTGCAAGGAAGGACAAAGGCTTGATAAATTCCACCCCAATGTTTTCTCCACCTTCCCACAATGCTCACCGTGCTCTCTGCTCAGTCTCCCTAGCAGCCTTGTTAAAGCTTCCTGGGTTCTGCTGAACCCAGGGATTCCGTGGTTTCAGGTTTTCCTTCATCTTATTGGAGCCCATAGCCTGGGAGGCTAGGGCCCTATTCCTGTGCTTCAGTGGACACCTGTGGCTGCTTGCCTTGTGCCCAAATTCCCTGCAGTTCCAGCATCTCAGCTGCGGGGAGAAAAGGAGGTCAGTGAGTCAGCCCACAGCAGGGACACATTTTAAAGGAAACGGGGACAGATTATGGAGGTGGAATATTGGTTGCAGAGACTGATATACACCAGGGGGCTCACCTAGTACCTGTTAAGATGTTGTTGTGCATGTCAAAGCCCATATTAGTTGGGAAGGAACATGGTGAAAGGCACCCAGTTCTCAGCATGAATACATAGACCCACATGCAAAGATTTGGACACAAAGCATGCTGCACAGGACTCCCTCTGGGGAGTAAGGTGTTCTCTGAGTCCCAGAGGGAGTTTGTGACCCTGATGCAATAAAAAGCCAAGAAATTGGGGACACTCACCTGCACGTGGTCACAGGGTTCTGTCTTGTCCTTCCAGCTGTGCTGGGGCCGTCCTCGGGCTCTCTGTTGTAATTTCTGACGAAGATCCTGTCTGTGTTCTTCATTCCTGGAGGACACAACATAGTATATGAGTCCCTCCACTCCTGTCCCCAATGAAACAAGCCTTCCCATGGTCTAGTCCCTTTCCCTGCATTAGTGTGAACCAGGGTGTGGGGTCTATGCATTTACTAGACTTCTACTTGCCTCAGTTCACATCCTTCCCTTCCTGTGGGCACTCAAGGATTTTTCACAAAGGACTTTCCTATTCCTCCATTGTCTCCCCGCCTGTCCTCGGTAGAGATCTACTATATCTCACCCACCCCCACAATCATTAACTCTCAGTGACTCTCAGGAAGGGAATGAAACTCTGATGTACCCCTGGAGGCCACAGGCAGCTTTCTCAAACTCTCCAGGTCCCTGTCTTTGGTTGGAGGTGGCAATGCAGATATTGGAGAGGTAAGGGGTGCGGGTTCCCTAGATTTTCCCCCAAAGTTTGGCCTCCCTCACTCATGAAACTCACCGAACTCTCTGCTGGGTTAACCTAGAAGCCTTGTTGAAGGGCCCTCTGTTCCACAGGTCCCTCGGATTCCAAGGATTCCGGCTCTCCTTCATCTCCTTGGAGCCCAGGGCATGGGGGGCTAAAGCCCCACTTTGATGCTTCATGGGACACCTGAGGCTGCTTGCCTTGTGCCCAAAGGCCCCACATTTCCAACATCTCACCTGGAGGAGAGAAGGAAGTCAGAGAATCAGCTCAAAACACAGGCACAATTCAAAGGGGGAACCATGGGACACCTTGATGGAGGTGGAATGTGGGTCACACCAGGGAGGGATCACTAGGTAGCTATTTTTTTTTAGGTATTAGGATGGATCTCAAAGCCCAGGTTAGGAACATATGAGAAAGTATTGAAGGGATGAGCTATATATAGAAGCAAGTGGAGCCGAAAAACGGTTTGGCTCAATGGATAGAGTGTCGGCTTGGGGACTGAAAGGTCCCGGGTTTGATTCCGGTCAAGGGCATGTACCTTGGTTGCGGGCATATCCCCAGTAGGGGGTGTGCAAGAGGCAGCTGATCGATGACTCTCTCTCATCGATGTTTCTAACTCTCTATCTCTCTCCCTTCCTCTCTGTACAAAATCAATAAAATATATTTAAAAAAAAGAAGCAAGTGGAAAGTTATGGATAAAAAAAGCAGGCTGCACAGGACACTATTAAGAAGGGAGAAGCTAGTTTGACTCAATGAGTAGAGTCAGCCTGCAGACTGATAGGTCCCAGGTTCGATTCTGGCCAAAATCACATGCCTGGCTGTGAGCTCAGTCCCAAGAAGGAGGTGTGCAGGAGGCAGTCTATCCATGATTCTCTCTCATCATTGATGTTTTTATCTCTCTCTCACAGTCCCTTCCTCTCTGAAATCAATCAAATATGTTAAAAAACAAAAAGACGTAAAGTTGTCCCTGCGAATACGAAGGGATCAGTCAGAGAGGTGAGGATGTCCTGGGTTAAGGGACCATTGCGTGGGAAAAGACACCCCACTTACGCGCACAGAACTTGCCTTGTCCAAACCCTATCTCAGTCATCAAGGGCACCACTTCCCCAGGTCCCACACAGAGCCAGGCTTCTACTCACCCTGGGATTGTCCTCCTCTGGTGGGGGAGCCTTGTGTGCTCCTGGGGCTCTCTGTGGCTGCTTCCCTTTCTTGGCCATAAGGGTCTGAAGGGCAGAAGTTCTGGATCACGGCTTGCCTTCTGCTACACAACCTATGACCTTCAAGTCTTCCTGTTTCAGCTAAGCACTTGCAAATCTCCTGTGGAAAAAGGAAAGAGAAAAGTTCAAAACACCACACAGGGAAAGCTGCTTTGGCACCGTCTATCTGCTTCAAATCTGCTCAAGAGACCTCATGCCTTCAGGAAAAACAACTGTCTGCCCTGTAATCCCTTCTTCTGAATCCTTTGTCCTCTCTTGATTGCCCATCCCCAGGGCAGGACTCTAAGGCGACACAGCTGAAACTCACCTGCTAAATTGGATGTGCATGCATAAATAGGGATTTAAAAGAGGAGATTGGGATTCATTCTATCCTCTGAGTCCTAGAAGGACAGAGAAAGACAGTATTTCTTGGGGCTTACATCATCATCAGTGCATTATGATTGTGGGAGACTTTCTGGAAAATCAAAGTAAAATATGCTTCTTTCTGGGAAACTCAAAGTTCCCATTGGCCAAAAGAGGAGGTAAATTTCAAATGAAATTCACCCAGATGAAAATATGTTCTGTCTGCTAGCATGGGAGCTTCACAAATGAGATTGTGGACTCTTCTGTGTTTGTTTTCTTTATCTGATATTTTAAAAATAATTCTATATTCAGTTGCCTATAATTATCTAGTTTCTAGTAAGTGTGAAATGAATATATTTGAACTAAGTCTGAATAAATCATACATGGAAGTGCCTATAACTCAATCTACCATGTTTTCATAACTGCTTACCCAGCAGCTCCCACAAATCACAACGCTGTGCTACTTTTTCTTTTTGAATTTATACCTGGCATAATAATGAGCAAGGAAAATATGCAATTTGTCCATGTCTCTATAGGATTAATCGTGTTAAGGAAAGAATGCTGATCTACTGCCTAAAGTCCAATCACTCATAAGTTTTTTTTATTGTTGTTGGTTTTGTGTGTGTGAGTGTGTGTGTGTGTGTGTGTGTGAGTGTGTGTGTGTGTGAGTGTGTGTGTGTGTGTGTGTGTGTGTGAGTGTGTGTGTGTTTTACTGTCTGTCTCTGTGATGGACAATCTGAATGAAAGGACGTAAGTGAAATGATACCCGCCAAGCAGGTGTCATTTAGTTGTTGAGCATCCAGACAGGAACCAAGAGGTCACCTGTTCCAGTCTCTGTCCTGGCACATACCCGAATTGGGGGATCCATCCGAAGAAGGAGGTGTGCTTGGAGGCTGCCAATATATGTTTCTCCATCATCCATGTTTCTGGTTGTATCCTTCTCCCTCCCTCTTTCTCTAAAACCAATAACAGCCACTTTTAGAAAAAGGAAAAGAAAGGAAACTCACCTGCAATCCCTCTTAGCTTCTCAGTCCCTTAGCAGATCCTCTGGACAGTGGGTGCTGGCCCAGCTCCCTGGATCTGCCACTGCTTCCTTCCACGGAGACTGTCTGAGGCAGACTGGCAGAATCTCCAGTCCTCCTGGACTTTTATGCTGGTTCATGTTGACATCACACGTGGGCGGAGATGATCAAATTAGCATAATCTCATGGAAGAATCCGGGACTTGGAGGGACACACTTTTCTGGGCCCTGTAGCGTTTTCAGTCAGTTATACATTACTTCGACCCATTTCTTACACTTAGGAAGATGTAGCTTCTGTAAGAAAAACCAACATTTCCTCTTATCCCTGCTGCTTCCTTCTGCACTTTGCATTGTTTAATGTGATGACATGAATGCGAGATAAATCACCTAGTAATACAGTGATCTAGGTTCTAGGGCATGAAGTCCACCTACAGTGTGTGCAACCAACGACCTCCCCCACCTCCGGGACCTTTCACGATTCCAACTGAAGCTGCGGTTCTGTGAAAATTCTTTTTTCTTCCTAGCTCCCCGTAGGCCGTCTCCCACCATTGTGGCCTCTGTGTCTGAGAAGCGAATCCTCTAGGGAACACACAGGAACAGAGACCCTCATTTTGTCCCTGTGGGACAAGTTCACTTTGCATTCTGCCTTTGACTCAAATCTCTGTCCCTGAGTCATTCCATGTTGGCACAAAGAGCTCTACATCTTCGGAGATCACCGTGTCTCCTGGGCGTGGATATACAACAACTGGGCCATGTTCCTTTAGCCTCTTCTTCTCGTTGATACTTGTTATTTTCTTCAATTTCTCTCCCGCTGTCATCTGATTGAGGAGAGTTTGAGGCACATTCCTTAGGTGTTTAGTAAGAGGCTTTGAGGAATAAAGGCAAATAATCCTATTTGGGCCTTTTGCCACTTCATTCCCCAGAGATTTGTGTTCAAAATTAGTCAACCAATCAGGCTCAGCTTTGCTCCAGCGCAGGTGGAGCCTGTTTGATTTCAAAATGTGGGCATTCTGGGTAGTTTTCCATTTTATAATTTGCATGCATATGAATTCCCACAGACCTTCTCATTGGTCTCTCCTCTATTATTGATGAATGTGCCCCCATGGTCACCCTGGTCAAGGACCTGGATCTGTGGCCCCACCCTTGATGTCCCTCCACCTGTGGCTTCTGCTGGACAATCAACTTCCTATAGGATCCTTATCCCTGCTTGTCCTGCCATTGACCTTAAGTTACCCCTGACTGTGCTTGTGGGGAAGAGCACAGATCAGCCCTAGGGATCTTGCTGGGAGCATCTCCCCTTGATGTCTATGTTCACCATGAGTGCTTGTTGAAGGACCACATTCTTATCTGTGGGGACAAGGTGGCAAACATCCTTTCATTTTGCCTCGAGACAGCAAATTTTGTTCGTTATTAAAAAACACCAAAAACAGTTTAAGGAGGGGTGACAAGATTAGGTATTTTACCTCATTGTGGCTTTATTTACTGGGCTGCTCCTAGGAGTTGGAGAGAATCAGCTTAGACTCAATCTAGAGTCAGTGTTGAGTGCAAATATCAGAATTAACCCTTTCCTTCCTCCCTGCCCCCACCAACTCTTATTTCAATGCAGAGCTTTTAGAACAAAAGTCAAGAGCTTTCTTGGTTCCAGGTGAGCAGATCTCTGTCTCCTATCAGCTTTATTTTCTGGGCTGTTCCTTCGGGTTGGCAGAAACAGCTAAGGCCCAATCTGGAGTGAGTGTTGGGCACAAAAATCAGAATCAAGTAAGATATACAGTGTGGTCAGAGGCTTCACTGTACACGCCCCCCCATCCTGTAGCTCCCTTCAGATCTTTCCGAACAAAAATCAGAGTCCCCCATTTTATAATTTTCATATATTTTATTTCCCAGTGAGCTCCCTTGTCTTTTTTCTATAATTGATAAGTTCTCTTCCATTGTGCTTATGCTCAGGGCCCCACCCTTTGTGTCTCTGCACCTGGAGCTCAGCCTGGCCACTACCCCTCCCAGGGTCTGCCTCTCCAGGCTGCTCAATCCCATGACCTTAATTCTCTCCGGTCTGCCTCAGTCACGAAGTGGTTGTTTCGTCCTCTCTTAGGTTCAACCTCAGAAGTCAGTGTTAACTGTGTCATGTCTGGGAGATAAGTCCATTTTACTAGGGGAATTATATGGAGCAGCATACACCACTCTCATCTAATTTTTTAAATTATTAATTGTTCAATTTTATCCTTATCTCTTCTGATGGGACCTGTTGGAATTTTGAATGCTATCGAAGAATTTTTTCCTGAAAAATTTTGACTCTGAGTATGTGCTAACTACCCCGCATTCAATGTCCCATATTTCAGTTATAGTGGAAAGGAATATGCAGGGACTCACAGGTTGGGCTGAAGCTGTGGAGAGAGGGAAGGGAAGGGTCCCTTCATGTTCACTTCTCAGTCCCTCAGGAAGTAAACTAGGCAAGAAGAGCAGGGCACTAGGGCAGGAGTCTGGATTTTGACCTGATCAGACAAGATGCAGAGAATCTGGGAAGGTCACAAAACCAGAGGGAAGAAAGAACAGAAGGGTCATGGGCACAGGTGTGTGTGTGTGGGGGGAAGAAGTGGCAGGACATGGGGGCCCTGGGCCTGGTTGAGGACGAGGGAAACTTGTAAAATATTGAGCAGAGACCATTTCTATTTCCCAGGAGAGGTGGCAATTCAGCAATAGTTTGTGAGGAGAATATAGATCAAATTAGGGGAAAAACCAGTGCAGAGAACCAAGGGATGGGAGGGGGTGGGTAGAGGGGGACACGAGAAAGAAGCTGAGATAAAAGAGGGTACAGAAGCTAACCCACAGAAGAGCAAGTCATAGAATGACTGAGGCAAAGCAGGGATCCTGGGACCAACAGGCTCCTGCTTTTAAACCATAAGATAGGCAGGATTCAGCTGTTGCCGTGTTCCTCGTTAGGGCGTCATAGTTGTTCATAGTTGTTCCGCAGCCTTACAAAGGGTTCAGCATTCTGGAGAAAGTGGCTGTGCGTAAATGATTAAAGAGTCCAGAGACAAAAGATTGTTTTGAAAGGCATTGGGGATCAGATGAGCTTCCGCTGAAGAAGCTAGAAGACTCTCCTTGTCTCAGGACCTATGCCTTTATTAAACACAATTTGTCCCAAGGCAAGGTGGAAATATACACTTCAAAGGGTACAATATCAAAGGGTACAAGAAGCCTTATTAGTTTGAAGAATTGCCTAGAGCTGTTCAGGTGTTTGGCCAATAGGAGGCAAAAAAAAAAATAATAATAATGCCCTGAGCTGTCTGGCCGTTAACAATCCCATTCAGGTTTGGGGAAGTGCCTTAGCCATTTCAAACACGTAAATTACATATGTGGCTCACCCTTGTTGAACCTCCCAAGCCCCATCAACCTTTTGATGAAACTCTTGTAACTATTACATGCTGGAATTGGTTCTCAGCAAGCTGTGTGTCTGACTGTGTGGGAACCTTATCTGAATCACCATTGATCTAATAAATAACTAGTTCTCAGAAAAAGTCTACTGAATGCGTTATAGAAAAATCCACAGAAATCTTCCTGAGCTCAGCTATCATAAGAATAGCCACAAGGACTCTAAGTATTGGCCACAATGAAAGGAAAAATAATTTTCGCTGTGCTATTAAAGTTTAACTATGTAGCTGGAAATGAAACCCCCCTAAGTGGATGCAGTGGCCCAGTTAGGTGACTCCCCAGGTCCTCGGCTGCAGTGTCCTATGATTGCACCGAAGATAAAGGGAAGCGTGTGATGGTAGAATCAGGTCCTGGAGATCCTGTGTGATCAAGGAAAGTCCTGAGCAGTTCCTCAAGGAGAAGTCTAGTGGGTAGAGAGGTGGGACTCATCCCTGTCTTGCCTTCTTTGAACACTCTGTTTTCAGCATTTTAAAAAGGTCTCTATTTTCTTTTAAAGAAAAATTTTTATGACATTTCTGAGTCAAACTAAGTAAATCTGCATGGGAGCAAGGTCTCAAGTGCTCCCCCAAACTGAATGTTCTCTATTCTGTTGTTGTTTTTACTTAGTTTTACACGTGTCTTCCTAATGTTGGTCCATTGGAGCTATAAAATCAGTAGCTTCCTAATGTAGGTTCATTGGAGCTATAAAATCCAGCAAGATACCTACTAAATTGTAGCCTTCAAGTAATTGGAGATTATGGCACCCTCCAGGGGGTGAGCTCCTGTGGTCCCCTCATTCTCTAGTTTCTAATTTTCTTTAGATTTCTACTCTCTTAACTGTCTCTGGTCTGCAGCATCATTTCCTTAACCAAGATACCCTTTTCCTATGAATGTGAGGTCTTCATAATTCTCTACATGAAAATTTCTTCCTTGATTAACAATCACGCATGTTACTGTTAAGGGGAGTTGGTGACCATATGATTGTTTGCAGGCATCAAGCAAGTGTAATTAGGAACCAAAGAACATAACATTAAACAACTTCTAGGAGCCTAAGAACATATAAAGAAAGAGCGAGGTAACTGTAAATGCATTTTTTGCATACTCTAGGGTTTTAATGTTATAAGCAATGATCACTATTAATAATAAAAATTTTTGCCAAAACCGGTTTTGCTCAGTGGATAGAGTGTCGGCCTGCGGACTGACAGGTCCCAGGTTCGATTCCGGTCAAGGGCATGTACCTTGGTTGCGGGCACATCCTCAGTAGGGGGTGTGTAAGAGGCAGCTGATCAATGATTCTCTCTCATCGATGTTTCTAACTCTCTATCCCTCTCTCTTCCTCTCTGTAAAAAATCAATAAAATATATTAAAAAAATATATTGCATTTATGTTCACAATACATTTTAAAATTTTTATGGGAAAAAATGATTGAAAACTTAAAACTGAAAACCTTCTATCCTTCTTATATTTTTAACCTTCTTTAGGTTAATTCTTCCTTTCTCCAAATCATGCAAACCTTCAAAAAATTCTATTACTATTGAATAAAGGGAAATGTTAGAAATAAAAATATAATTTAAAATGAATAGCTGTGCTACAAATAACCACCTAAGTGAGGCATAACTTTATAGATAGCATGGTCACTCGGTACTTGAAAATGATGCCTGTTGCCCAGCTGGCGTGGCTCAGTGGTTGAGCGTCAATCAATGAACCAGGAGGTCATGGTTCAGGGCGCATGCCCAGGTTTCAGACTTGATCCTTGTGGGGACACGCAGGAGGCAGCCAAGCAATGATTTTTGTCATTATTGATGTTTCTATATCTTCTTACCTCTCCTTCCTCTCTATTTAAAAAAAAAGAAAAGAAAATTATGCCTGTTATCATCACAAAGGTAAGAACTTTCAGCTAAGGCTCAGCACAGTTCTCTCCGGTGTCTAAACAATTCCTTACAGCAAAGGAGAATCAAGCATAGCAATCACAATATAGGATTCTTTTTTGTTTGTTTTCTTTGTTTTGTTAATCATCACCTGAGGATATGTTTCCATTGATTTTTAGGGAGCGTGAAAGATAGAGGGAAAGACAGAGAAACAGCAATGTGAGAGAAACACATTAATTGGTTGCCTCCTTCAAGGACCCCAACCAGGGTCCAGGCTGGGGAGGAGCCTGCAACCAAGGTACATGCCCTTGACAGGAATCCAACCTGGGACCCTTCGTTCCACAGGCCAACGCTCTATCCACTGAGCAAACCTGGCCAGGGCAAATGAGGGATTCTTTTTGTAAAACAAGGCTGGATGATCTCTTTCATTTTGCCCAGAATGCCATCTTCACAGAGGACCAGGCCCATTAGTTCAAAAGCTCACTAGTGTCAAACTTCAACTTTTACTCCGAATTATTCTAAATATAGCTCAAGTTAGCATATGTACTGGTAACTATTTAGAGCCTTCCTGCTGCACATTCCCTGCTAAAATGCACCCACCATTGGCAAGCCCTAGATGGGGAAAAATATGGAAGACACAAGTCGCCAAACTGCTGTAGTCTTTTGTAGTTCTCTGTTCCCAAGACACCCCATCTATGGCAGAGAGGAAGCACCCTCTCCCCAGGGGTTTCCTACACTCTATTAATAAGAAAAAAGCTCCCTTCCCTCTGAGTGGGGCCCCTGCACTGTTGCCTTTGGAGGGAACCACCCTTTGAGGGATTTCCCTTTACCAGCAAATTGTCAGTGTGGCACCCAAATTAAGCTGCTTGTGTGATTCTGTCACCTTGCAGTCATATAATTGTCTTTTATCTACTCCCAAACCCCCTTATCTCACTGTGACTTCTCAACATACTTATATGCATAGGTTAGTGGAGATAAATCCCACTGGGACGCGCTTCTCTGACAGTGTAGACATCAATCCTAGGGATCCCAGCACCAGCACAGGTAGCCAGACCTGCCCCTTCCCTCCTGGGGACCCCCTGAGAAAAGTGTGGTTCCTGGCTAGGCCACAAGATAGATATCAAATCCAATTCTTATCCAGAATCACACTTGAAGTCAATTACAGTTTAAAGATAAATTATATATTAAGTTGATTACTTATGTAATAATATGACTTTATTTTAGAAATTATAAAATATTTCAATGTAAAAGTAAGATGAGTGGTGTACCCACATAGCAACATAAATGATAAAAAAAAAGTATTTGTAATTGAATTTATTGTGGAGCAGGTTTCAAGGGTACACCTAGTAAAATATTTTTATTTGCAAACACTAAGAGCCCACCAGTTGTAATTATTTGGTATATAAAATATGAACATGTTAGTACTCATATAAGATAAAGGCACTAATCTACTTCCACCCTTGAAATGAGGAAACAGTCACAGAAAGGTTTTTATAATGTCTCATGGGCTGACAGTGTAAATGAGAACCCCTGGGGTGTGTCTCCATGGTCTGAACTTCTCACCACAAATTTGTTCTTTGACCCTTGTTTACACTTCCATGTGTCCCTGGTTGGTCACAACCCATGCCTCTTCCAGCCAGAAGGCAGAGATTCTGAATTCTGATTGCTAATCTCCTCTTGCATGACTTGTCCCCTACTCCAATGGTAGTCAGTTGTGGAGCTTTCTAAAAAAGAATGACATATTAATGTCATGCAGAGAAGTGCTCCTTTCACTGGTCTCCAGTTATGATTTGGAATTGTGTGTTTCAGAAGAGCACACATCAGCCCAGTTATATCTTGATAAAATTTCTCCTTGAGGCTTGGGTCCAGTACGGGGGTTGGTTGAAGGGTAATAAACTCCAACCCCTGGGGCAAAATAATTCTTAATTCTATCTTGCTGGAGTTTACTTTCTGGGCTGCTGTGGGGACACACAGCACTGGCTCAGTTTGGGGAATGAGTAAGTGCATAACTCAGGACTCCTGTAAATAAGATGTGGGATGAACTTCTGTCCCAATTAGTTGGAGTCAGAAACATCATAGAAATAATCCAAAAGTTCTTGGCCTGGAAGGGGCAGGGGCAGAGCTGGAGCCCATTCTACGATTTATATTAGATGCTTGTGACACTGCTCCCATGGCCCTGCTGGGCCCAGCTCAGTACAGAGACATGTTAAAGGTCCCTGCTGTGACCATCAGGATACAGATGGAGACAGACTGTGGTGAGCTGTATGAAAGCAGCTTGGAGAAAGGAATTCTGAGAGACAGGCTGAACCTCTAATCCACTTGCCAAGGAGTGTGGACTCTCATATCTGTATTTACAACTGTGTAAAAAAAAACCCCAAAAATAAAAACAAACAAAAAAACCCAAAACAACAAAAAAACAAACAAACTAGGAATTCAGCAACATAGATCCTTTTCAGCAGCATTTTGTTTAACAGCAATTATCTGTTGAAAAAGTTTAATCTAATTTCTTACAAAATTCTGCATTTAATATTCTCAGGTCACTCTATCTTGCATTTATATGCTATATTTTCCCTAGAAATAAGTATTTCCCCTAAAAATTATGAATCATGTGCTAAGCATAGAGATTTTAATTTTTCCCTAGATTGAGTTTTCAGGTATGAAATCCAGCTGCTTTCTCCGGGTTTATAACTGCTATTTCCTCAACATGAGGACTGTAGTGCTAACTATAAATGAGTGACCACTGTCCTTCTTTCATGACAGAAAGTGTTTTGTATTCTCCAAATTCTCATATGAGCAATAGCATCCTCTCTGAATAAAGGACTTCTCCAGTTTTCACTGAATCATTTTCCAAGGAAAAATTACTGGTATTCCTTAAGAGGTTTTAACCTCCTAAATACTGTTCTAGTGGTTATTTCATCACTGAATTTTCTTGTGCATACCATGCCTTGAGCTTGGCTGAATATCTGTTCACAGCAATTACACACCTAGGGATTCTCCCAGGTGGGGTTTTCTCACATTATTTACCATGAATTATAAATGAAAGCATTCCCACAGTGACTGCAGACTGACGGCTTTCCCCTGCATGAATTCTCTATTATGAAGTTGAGAGCTTTTGCTGCAGACTTCTTTCTTTATACTTCCAGTGTGAGTTCTCACATGTCACCTATGATTAGACAAATGACTGAAGGCCTTTCCAGAGAGATTCTATACAGATGGATTATCTTCCTTCTACATTTGCACATGGAAGATGCGTAAGGATGACTGCAGGGCCTTCCACATTGATTATAGACAGTGTTTCCTTAATGTGTGAGTCCTTGCTGTTTTTCAATGTTAAAACTATGTTTTCTCCTATGTTCATTACTTATAATACCATGTTATCTCAGGTCAGAATATTTACTGAAGGCATTCATAATTTTCTTTCCATTGTGGGTCCCTTCATGTCGTCTAAGAGCAGAACACTGACTGAAGGCTTTCCCACACAGATGACATCCATAAGGTTTCTCTCCAGTGTGAGTTCTCTCATGTCGTCTCAGGGCAGAACATTTACTGAAGGCTTTCCCACACTGACAACACTCATACGGTTGTTCTCCAGTGTGTGTCCTTTGGTGCTGTCTGAGGTTAGACGACTGACTGAAGGCTTTCCCACATATATGACATTCATATGGTTTCTCTCCAGTATGAGTGAGACTATGTTTTCTAAGATCAGAGCTCTGAATAAAGGCATTCCCACAGATGTGGCATTCATATGGTTTTTCTCCAGTGTGAGTCATCTCATGTCTTCTAAGGCTAGAGCAATTACTAAAGGTTTTCCCACATAGATGGCACTCATATGATTTAACTCTGGTGTAAAGTTGCTTATGTTGATTAATGCATGACTGGTCACTAAAGGATTTTTGACATTGTTTGCTGATACAGGGTTTCTTTTCCATATTGGTTAACACATGCTGAGTCATTGTGGAGCTATGGGTAAAATCTCCCAAATCCTTATATTCATAGGGATCCTCTTCAGTGTGAAATTTCTGCTTTGGGGGAAAAAGATGAAAGGCTGTTTATTGATTTGCCACATAAGTTCATACATTCACTTCTCTATACATGAGTACTAAATTAATCTTGCAGTGATGGTATCAATTAAAACCTTCCCAATGATACCTGCATATGGATGGTTATGTTACTCCACTCTACACACAGATTTTCTCTTTTGTAGTATCTCAACTGCAGAGCTTATTGGTTAATTTTGAAAACTTCAACATGTTTTAAAGACTAGGTATGCAAACAATGTTCATACAATTGTTCTTTTTATTAATATCTCAGCTTATAGTTATGAACTTAGGTTAATTCCTTCTCTAAACTCAAATTACCCCGAGTTATTTGCTCAGAAAAAGCTTTATCCCAAATTAACATAAATCACAGTATTTTACTCAAGTACTAAACTAACATCCAATTGCCAAGTTTTAATTTGAATGACTACAGTGAACACTCATGAAACTTACCAGTTGCATGATTGTAAATGTGTCCTTTCCACTGGTACATTGTGTGGATGTTATTTCTTCATTTTGAATGGCACTTTCGCCGCCTAAAATAATTTTAAAAAATTAGAACAGCTTTAGGGGAATGAACATGTAAGTATGTCTCAAAATTGGCATTGTGATGGGGATTATTCTAAAGAAGTAGAAACATATCCAAATGCATTGACAATTCGAAATATTTTCAGGATCAAAATCTGAAAAACGTAAAAGATGTTTGGTAACAAGAGAGGGAAAACTTTCAAAGGAGAGGATCAGAACAAGAGTTATTATGTGAAAGCTCAACTTCAATAGCATATGAAAATCCTTATTCTTTGAGCCAATGACAGGAGGACACATGAATTGTGACAGATTATATATATATATATATATATATATATATATATATATATGATTGGAATAACGACAATATCTGAAGAATTTTGCTTCATTGTCCATCTACATTTTGAAAAATGTCACTCAAACTTCCCAAAGCCTTCACTTGATAGTCTAAGAAGGACTTACTCACTGAGCAGACAGCTTCTCACACTGAAGCCCTGACCCCCACTGCTCACCTGCATTCTGGCCTCGGAAAAACCCAGTCCCTTCTCCATAGCTCTTCTCCTCACTCCAGCTGAAAAGCCACATCTGATTTGCAAATCCAATATCATGTTTGTGAAAGAAAGGTATATGGATTTTGAGATATTTATATATATAAAAGGCTAAGTGACTGTCTGACCACCCAACTAGCCAGTATGATGCACACTGACCACCAGGGGGCACACTCTCAATGCAGGAGCTGCCGAGCTTTGGTGACCTGGCAGTGGCGATTCCCAAGTCATGCACCCCAGAAGCAGAGAGAAGGGAGCCTGATTCCAGGGTGTGTCACCTAAGAACTGCCCTCTCGATAATCTTGGATCCCCGGAGGGGGGGGTGGGTGTCTAAGAGCCAGTTTTGGCCTGATCCCTACAGGCCAGGTTGAGGGACCCCACCTGCTGGAGGGACCATGCTCACTCCATAGATACCCTGTGAGCCATGGCGCTGCCCCAGGTGTGGCTGGTCAGAGAGGGACAATGGGAGATTGCCTCCAGGGTGTGTCCAGTCCTGCTCTGTTGGCCACCTTCTAATTAATTTGCTTTCAACATGCACGAATCAGTGCACCAGGCACTAGTGTGTTAATAAAAGTGCATTCTCATTAAGTCCACAAGAGGCTACTGATGAAAAATAAGATCACTGAAGGTCACCCCAGGAACCACCACTTTTAACAAAGAAAACAGGGAAGAAATCCAGGTCACATGTCCGCAGTAGTAAGACCTCTGGGTGCTGATGTCCATGCTCACATTCACATGGAAAGCAGAATCTTCCATCTTTTCAAAAATGGGGAAATTAAATGTCTCCAAAATTGCTGGAATATTATTTTCAAACATAAGTTTCAAAAGAATGATCAAGGTGATCATTTTCACTACTCTGGTCTTAAGTTCAGCATAGTGATTAGAACAAAATAATTATTTAGAAAATTTAATCATTTTATTTAAGCATTCAAAAATATTCATTGAGCTTCCTGTTCTGTTCTGAGTGTTAGAGATTGAGCAGTAAGGAAGATATTAAATTGAGATCAAGATTACACTCTAGTGGGGTGAAAAACTAGGTGTAAGTAAATGAAAAGAGACAACTTTTACTCCATGTAGTTTTAAAGTCTATGAAAGAATCATGGTAGAGTGAGTAGTAGTCTGTGGAAGCTATTCTTGATACTTGTTGAATGAATGAATGAATACCTGTTTACTAACTTACATACATATATAAAAGTTGACACACTCACCCAAAAAGACCAAATGTCTGATGTTCTCCAGCATCACATCTCTGTACAGCTTTCTCTGGGGCGTGTCCAGCAGGGCCCACTCTTCCTGGGTGAAGACAACAGCTACATCTTCAAAGGTCACTGATTCCTAAAACATCATGGACATTCTGGTTTAGACAGACTAATCCCAGCCAATGTCCAGAGTAGGAGGGTGGAGATGGCAACTTAAGGAAGAGGGCTGAGGAGCTGGGTATATAGCAAGATCACACTGAAGTTGGGGTTCTCAGTGCTGAGCTGGTATCTGCCTTTCAGATATATCACAGACATATTCATAGTCTGAATTAATAAGCCTTTGTTAAAAAGGAACATATGAAATATGGTGTAATATAATTTTGAAATTTTCTGGAACTGATCATTTTTACTTCCAGACACATGATTATAAAAAGTACCCTTAAAAAGTTAAAAGTAAAACTCACTTCCTCATTAATGTCAAATAAATTTCAGCCTTATAATTAAGGTAAACAATTATTATTTGCCACTTTTGAACCATGACTATAGTTACATCATTCCCCTAGATGAACCTCAAACTCCTTGTCTATGTAAGGGTTTAATAATGTGTTATTAGTGTTGAAAGATTCAATGAACTCATTTTTTCTATGTAAACATGTATTAAATACATGCCATTGGTTTATAACTCACTAAAATGTCCAGGATCCTTGAAGCAATCTCCAGCATTCCTCAGAAATGAGTAAGTTTCACACATAACTTGGTACCAGTAGGTTCTGTCTGTCTCATTGCTAGAGGACTCAGATGTTCATAATAAACAATAGGTCAGATGGTCAGCAGCACAGGCCAGGGCTCTGACAGGCTGTGCTGAAGGACAGTTCTAATCTGACTGTCCTGCAGGATGAGGCCTCCCATTCTTGACTGTACCTGGGGCCTTAAGCAGCAGCTGTCACTGTTTCCTTTGTAGCTTTATCTTGTCTCCAGCTAAAGGATAAAAAAAGCCCCTGGATTGCTTAGGTCTATCTAATTTTCCAACGATTTCCCAGGGTCTTACATTTGACTCTGCTCTACTCCGTGCCCTGCATGCACAGCTGACGTTAAGGAATAACAATGCTTAGACATGAATTCCAGCTACCAACTATGAAAGGAAGGTCAATTACAAAAACAGCAAAATGTGTGATTGGGGACAAGAATGATTGTGAGAATTTTAGTTGTCTTCTTAAGAATTTTCCAAAAGTGAAAATATATTTAACAAAACCTTTTATTTAAAATGGAAAAAATAAATGAATGATTCCTCATGTTCACCCAGGACTGTAACATTTAATTACTGGCCTCCCTGATGAAACCACTGCCTCCCCACTGTTCTACCCCTCATTCATCTCTACTCACCCCTCCCCCCCTGCCACCCAACACTGTAGTCAATAGCACGATTAAGGAGTCAATTATTTCCCAGTGAGGCCATGGACTGAATTAGAGAAAGAGCTTCTCTAATCTCTTCTGTACATGTACAATCTGCTGGAATAAATCAGTGTGATGTTAATAAGAATAATAGTCATTGAGGTGTTCTAGGTAACACCATTACAGCCATCTCAGAGTCCCGGGGAATTTTCCCTGAAGCTCAGATCTCTGAATGCCTCCTGGTTGCTTACGACAGTGATGAAATAGGAAAAACCTGCCCACTGATGTCAACAGCAGAGTTATTTCAGTAGAAAGAGGTATTCCTACTTACCAGCGGCTGCATGGTCAGTGACTCAGTTTCCAGGTGTCTTTCTCTGGGTTTTCATTCACAGACAGTCTTAAGGACTAAAAATGCAAAGCTAGGTACAGACAAAAATGCCATGAGACTCCAGTCTTGTGCACAATTTCCAGACCCTCCTATCATGAAACTCCAGTGTTCAGCTGGGTGTGTTCCCCACTCCCAGCCTAACCAACAAACAGGCAGTGAGTCTACAAGAAATGCAGAGGCTCTCCTCCTCCCCTAGGGCCACAAGAATGAAGACTATGGGTAGAGATGATAATAAAAAGCAAAGAAATATAGGAACCTTATGGATAAGAATATCAAATGTACTGAGCTTTGTACACTAATTTGGCCATGGCATTCAGTTATTCAGTTCCCTCCCTGATTTCCAACTATAGTAATCTCTGACTCACACCATATGTAGACATTGGTTTCCACCAGCAGGTAAGCATTGTGGAATTTCTCAGGTATCAGCACTGCCTTATGCACTAGCAGGGATTCTCTAACCTCCATGTACTCCTCTTGACCCTCATTTCCTCCTGCTCAAGTACTCAAGCAACTAAGAACCTGTTTTTTGATAGAGTTAATCAATTCACCAACTTATTCCATCTGGAGGGATCAATGGTACCCATACCATCAGTCAAATCCTTAAAATCTCTGCCATCACAAAGTGGCAGGAGGACATACATGAGTCATGGAAGCACGGTCATGTACTGCCTTGGTCCTCTAGGTCAAGGGTGCTCAGATAATACAGAATTGTTAGAAGTCTACTTGGTCCATCTCATATTTTTATAAGGTGGTAGCAGAGTGCCTGCTACAGACATATATTTCTCTCTAAACAATCACCATGAATTCATGTGATGTAAGGAGAACTAAACTCAATGAAAATTGCTTGAAAAAAAAAGATGCAGTAGTTATTAAAAACGCTAAAGTATAAGAGAGGTAGGAGTGAAAAGCTATTGAAAGTTAATATTCAAGGAATCCTTTGCCTTATATCAGAACATTATTTTAAAATTACTTAGTAATTTCAGTAATGGACAGCCTACAAATTATTAAAATGCCCCATGGCCTAGGAATAGAGGGCACAAGCATAGAAAGCTAGAGAGGGGGTCCAAGCCTTCTGGAGCCTTTGCAGTATTTTCTAAGTGTACTACAGAACCACGGAACTGCTCATGCTGCTCCACAGACCTGCGGCCATGGGACAAGGCAAGGATGGGCCGATGCTGGCTCCCACAACAGCTCAGCGCCCATCAACAGCCCAGGCTCAGAAGCAGGATGCCAGAAGTACATACCTGAAGGTGGTAGAGTGGAACTCAAGGCAGACGGTGCAGCAAGATGGTCAGAGCCAGGAAAGGCTTTAGCCTTAATGTTTGTAGTAGACGGCGCTTTGGGGGACTGGTGGGCAGAACATGGTCCTTGAGTCCAGCCGCCTTCCCGGAGGCCAGATTCCCTGGAAGGCACACACAAAAAAAGCATTTAAATGACCCAATGTAAGAGTTGTCTCTGCATGGCAGATGGTTTTACAGATATAATTTTATATTCTACTAGAGGCCTAGTGCATGAAATTTGTGCATTGGTAGGTTCCCTAGCGGTTGTTCGCCGGGGTCCGTCACCTGCTGCTGCCAATGCCAGGGCCTCCTTCCCTCCCCCTAGCCACCAGCCAGGGCCTCCCTCCCTTCCCCTGGCCAGTCCCCTCCTCCTCCTCCCCGGAGAACTCCTGGTCGAGGGATCAATTTGCATACCACCCTTTTATTATATAGGATCATTTTTTTTACTTATGCATATTTATTTCAGCATTTTGGAACAATTAACACATCTAAATGAAAATTCAATTAATATTTTCTTAAGAGAGAGGATGAGTGTTGCTACAACATGAGTGTAGATTACACAGAAAATTCAAATGATGGCTTATTCTAGAACATCCTTTTGGTAATAAGCGATATGTACAATCAACAAATAATGAGCCATTTTGAAAGTCATACAATAACTAGACAAAGTCCAGGCAAGAGGAGGTTTTTACACATTAGAATATATGTTTTCATATATCACGAAGACTTCTGAAAGAAAACAGAAGTTTAGTGAGAGCTTCTGCTGGGCCTACACACATTTGCTCCTATTGGATGCTATTAAGAGGATATTAATATCATCTAATAAAGTTTCTAAGACTCACTAAATTTTATGAACTTAAAAAACCTTGCCACAACTGTTGACACTAGCATTTCATAGATATCCTTGCTTGAAGAACTGCTCTAAAAAATCTAATTATTTCCACTTCAAAATACTATAAGAAGATTAATAAGGCCATGTATGTACCAAGCAAATTTCTCCTGCTTCTGAGCATCTCTGTCTTCTTGCCACTCCTTGATCCAATGCAATATCAATGCATTGATCCAATATCAATGCAAGAGAAACACATCCATTGGTTGCCACCTGCATCGAACCCGACCAGGACCAGGGATCCAGCCTGCCACTGAGGTACCTGAATCAAACTCAGAACCTTTTAGTCCACAGGCTGATTACTCATTGAACCAGATCAGTTAGGGTTAATAGCTTATATTAGGGTTAATATACTTGATGTCATTCTTGTTCCTTCTCTAAGCTCCCTTCAGAGAGTTTGCCCTCTCCTCATGGAGAGATTTTTTTTTAAATATATTTTATTGATTTTCCACAGAGAGGAAGGAAGAGGGATAGAGAGCTAGAAACATTGATGAGAGAGAAACATCGACCAGCTGCCTCCTGTACACCCCCTACCGGGGATGTGCCCGCAACCAATGTACATGCTCTTGACCGGAATCGAACCTGGGACCTCTCAGCAGACCGATGCTCTATCCACTGAGCCAAACTGGTTTCGGCAGGAGATGCTTTTGACATACCCTCAGTTGTGACTGTGGGGCAGGCAAGGAGGTCAGCAGGAGAGGCCAGTTGAGAGGAGCAGCACTGTCCTCACAGGAAGGGCAGACCTGGATGGGAGAATGGCAGGGTTTGCCCTTCTCCCCCCTGCCCTTAAAAAGTACAGCTCAGCCCCTGCCCACTGGGGTGGCTCAGTGGCTGAGTGGTGACCTATGAACCAGGGGCTCATAGTTCAATCCCGGTCAGGGTACATGCCTGAGTTGCAGGCTCAGTCCACAGTGTGGGGCATGAAGCAGGCAGGTGATCAATGATACTTTGATGTTTCTCTTTCCCTCTTCCTTCCTTTCTCTGAAATGAATAAAAACATATAAATTAAAAAAAAAATTACAGCTCATATTTCATACCACTGAGCAGGAGTTACCTCTCCCATCGTTCATGGCTTTAACACAATGATGTCAAGTATTTAATTCCTCTATACTTGACATCAAGTATATTAACCCTAACTGATCTGGTTCAATGAGTAATCAGCCTGTGGACTAAAAGGTTCTGAGTTTGATTCAGGTACCTCAGTGGCAGGCTGGATCCCTGGTCCTGGTCGGGTTCGATGCAGGTGGCAACCAATGGATGTGTTTCTCTTGCACTGATATTTCTTTCTGTGTCTCCCTTCTACTCTCTCTATAAATCAATGGAAACATATCCTTGGGTTAGGTTAACAACAACAACAACAACAACAAATTATGACTGTTAGCAGACCTAATTAGCAGCACCGGAAATCATGAAAATAGCTCGAAGCAATGTAGGAGCCATGAACAGACAAGCTCTCTTCCCCCAAAATTCCATGACAACCCAGCCCATCCTCACTCATTTTCAGATACAAGACACAGATTTCGTTGGGCATTTTAGTTTACAGCCGGCTAACTTAAGAGATTACATAAGGGGAGAAAAATGTTGAATGTTAAACTAATTGGTTAAACTAGGTTTTGACTGTTTATATAAAATAAATCACCATTATTCTTACACATGGAAACAGTGTATGATTCCCTGCTAAGCACCTAACAGTGTCTTCCAATCAGAACCTCCTCACCTGGACCGGACAAGGCACATGGAAATGGGAACATAAACTGCTCATTGCCAACAGAACTCCAATGAAACTGGGATCTGCCTTCCTTTTGCCCCTGGTGGTGGTGGCGACTGTTGGTCAAAACTCCTCCCTGCGCACCCGCTGCCTCTTGGCCTCCACAGCAGTGCCTTCTGCCCAGGCGGCTGTCCCTCCCTCTCACTGCCCTCCCAGACCTCCGCTTCCTCCCGGCCACCCCGGCGCCCCAGGCCTCCCTCGCCGCCCACCGGGGCAGGAGGTCCCTGCGCAGGAAGCGCGCTTCCCGGCGGGGCAGGAGGGTCAACAACCACTGACAGCTGGGCCGGGGGCGGGGCCTGAGGGCCGGGAAACCAGAAGTGCCCGGAAGCGGCGGGGTCCCGGAAGGCGCCCGGATGGGGAGGGGACTCAGGGGGACCTGCGGGCTGCAGATCCCCGGGGCGGGGCGCGAGTGCACGGCGGAGAGGGTGAAAGGAGCCCTGGCGGGGAGGGTGGGGCGGGAGGGGCGGGGGACTTTACCTGCAGGTGAGCGGCCCGGCCCGCAGCTCCGCGGCTGCCGGCGGCTGGGGCGGGCGGTCTCCCGGGTTCCCGGGCCCCGGGCCGCGGGTGTGGAGGACGCGGCGCCGGGTGTTGACCAGCAACTCTGAACTAGAAAGAAATATCACAACTCGCTCCCGCCAACGGGATCCTGGAGCTGGGATCTGCTTCCGGGTCGGCCGGAAACTGCGAGCCGGAGGGGTGTGGCCTGTCAGGTCATGCTGCGCCTGCAGCGCTTGGAGGCGGGGCCTGGCGCCCCTCAGCCCCGCCCCGCCTCCGGGCATTTCCGGGCGCGGAACCCGAGTCGCCGGTCTCCTTCCGGGTGAGATGGGAAGGTAATCAATGGACCCACCCAGCTTGGCGTTCAGGGGTTCCCATGCTTTAGTATGAACCTTGGCGCTGCCGAAAGCGGTTTACTCAGTGGATAGAGCATTGGCCTGCGGACTGAAAGGTCCCAGGTTTGATTCCGGTCAAGAGCATAAACCTTGGTTACGGGAACATCCCCAGTAGGGGGTGTGCAAGAGGCAGCTGATGGATGTCTCTCTCTCATTGATGTTTCTAACTATCTCTCTCTCTTTCTCTCTGTAAAAAGTCAATAAAATATATTAAGAAAAAGAATATCCTCTAAACAAACAAACAAAAAACGTTGGAGCTGTGGTGCCACTTACACCGAATGCCGAGGTTCTTCCCGGTCAACCAGAGTATGGTGCAAGGTCCAACCCTCTGTCAACAGGTGCCATCAGGGCAGGCCGCTGTGGGTGGATCCTCAACATCTGAGGTTCCCCCCGCATAAACTTTCTTATTCTTCCTTTTTTTAAAAAAAAAATGTTTTTATTGATCTCACAGAAGGAGGGAGAGAGAGAGAAGCATCCATGATGAGAGAGAATCATTGACCTGCTGCCTCCTGCACGCCCCCTGCTGGAGATGGAGCCTTGACCTGGAATGGAACTGTGACCTCCTGGTTCATAGGGCAAGGCTCAACCATTGAGCTCGTGGCCGCTCTTCTTTCTTTCTTTCTTTCTTTCTTTCTTTCTTTCTTTCTTTCTTTCTTTCTTTCTTTCTTTCTTTCTTTCTTTCTTTCTTTCTTTCTTTCTTTCTTTCTTTCCTTTCTTTCCTTCCTTCCTTCCTTCCTTCCTTCCTTCCTTCCTTCCTTCCTTCCTTCCTTCCTTCCTTCCTTCCTTCCTTTCTTCTTCTTCTTCTTCTTCTTCTTCTTCTTCTTCTTCTTCTTCTTGTTTTCTTGTTTTCTTTCTTTCTTTCTTTTTTTTTTTTTTATGGGAACTAGACCTTGAGTGCCAAACCTGCCAGTTTGAAACACGGCATTTCACATTGACAACCATAGAAAGTGGTTTCCAGTAAGGTGGGGGAGGGGGCTGAGCAATTGCTTTAAAAGGACAAAATCACTGTCTGTGTATGAATACTTATGTGTACATGTGTGTATGTATATGTATGTATCCCTTTCTCCTTTACATTTATCCACTCTGGGGTCCATGCCACTGCTCTCCCGAGGTCTGAGGTCCTTTAACTTGACCACATATCACTCCTCATCCTCAGGTCTATGGGGACGTGAACACAGATTAAGGAGCCATGACTTCACATGATTTGAGTTCAAAGAATCCAGATATCTGAAGTCTTCCCCCATTTAGTTTTTCCTCATCTGCCTTTCTTTACATGGAAGTCCCTGTAAACCCTTCAGCCTCTGACCTACCTTCTCCATCAAAACTTCTGTATTTCTGGTTTATACACAGTGTGAGCTTTGTGAAACAAAAATTCAACCGAAGTAATTCCTCTGGGGTGCACAAGGATTGCAAGTTCCCTGATTAGATAATTAGAATGATCTGGAATGTATTTAACAGCACCCAGTGCTCAGGACTCCCACAAGAACTTGTTGAACTTATACTTCTGAGAGAAGGATCCAGACATCAGTAGTTTTTATCTCTCATCAAGTGGTTCCAGTGTAACCCAAATTGAGAATTGATCTAAATGCCGTGTTGATCACACTTCAATGTGTGTGCAGACTGTGGGGACATTGCTGACATGCATGTAGTGATGCAGTGGAGCTGGGCTCTGCCTGAGACTCTTTATATCTAATAAGCCACAGGTCCAATTAAGATCCTCTTTATGCTCTGGTGAATAGATAAGTTAATTTTTAAAAATATCAGCAATGTTTATAAATCAAAGTTCCTGTAGAATATCATATTTGAGAGAACTTTATTTACATTACAACAATTTTAAATACATTTACAGTGACCAATAATAACTAAAATGTACAAGGCCAAGAGAGTATTTCCTATAATTGTTTCCACTGAAATGCTTCTATGATATTGAAAACTTGCATTTCAGGTCAATGTGCTGCTGGAAAGATGCACACTCTCTACATGGGTACATTATCCAGAGTTTCCCTAGCCATTTTCACAGGTACACATTAATCTCATAGCTTCCAGTTTACATTATATTTTGATGTGACATAAATAAAGTCCTGTGTGTAGACTCAATTTCTTACAAAATATAAGTTCCAATGCCAGTTTGATACTAGTAAGTCCTGTTTTAAATACATAAATAGGCTATGTCTGTGTGTCTTTCCTCAGCATTGTCTGGAGTTCCACGTTTTTATACATCCCACAGCTGGAAATGAGAGTCACCAGATATAGCCTGCCCCTCCATCTTTCCCCTCCTCAGTCCAGCTCTCAGGAGGGCATGATAAATATAGGGTCTTGGGCATGAGCCCCTGGAAGAGAGGATCACTGGACAGAGGTCCGAGGACTCTAATTCTGCATGCCACAGGGCACTGGGCAGCTCTCTGTACTTCCTCCAGCTGCCTGGTTGGCAGACTTCTCTGTGAGGAAGGCAGGCGCCCCAGAGCCATATATGTCACACACAGCAGCACTGCCTTCAGGGAACGCAGCCCCAGAACTACCTTAGGACTCACCGTGTAACTGCCTTCTTCCACCTGGGGGATCTGCCAGGCCCTTCCTGTCAGGACAGATAGGTGCCATCTCTCTGCAGGGTCTGTTCAAAGCTTGGTCTGTGTGCCCCCTGGCCAGCAGGGGGCCAGCAGCAATGGTTCTTGCTGTCACTGGGAGACAGAATTTGGCTGTTGCTCAGGTGGTGGGTGACCTTCACTGTGCCTTTAGTGCAGCTGAATAAAGCCTTACACCTTTTCACTCAGGGCAAGCAGACTGGGTTATTCACATGTGTGCCCACTTTTTTTCATATGTAATTACTCCCCTATAATTTGTATTACAAACATCTTCCTTCCCTTCTCTCTGTACAGTTTGTAGCCTCACTGAACCTTGATTAGTGCAATAGCCTTCTTCCAAATTGGTATCTCTGTCATCTTATTCACCCAGGCCGATCCTTGATTATTCCTTATAAAACTAGAATCCAAATTATGCGTAGATTAAGGTGTGTGCTTCCCCTTTCCATGCTGAAAACACACACACACACACACACACACACACACGCACTGTTCCTTATTCATATTAGTAAAAGCCAAACATGACATTTATTCTCAGTCAGAGAACTTAGAATATGCTAATATCAGAGCTAGAAAGAAGCCTAGAGATGACCTAAGTTAACATTTTCCAATGAGTATTACAGAATAAAATTCAGAATTGCTACCTGGGAAATTTGTTAAAAATGCAGACTTCCAGGCTTCCTCCACCTGACCAAACTAATCTTCTTGGAGTGGATCTAAGTGTGCATTTGGAAGCCTCTTTCTCAGTTGGTTTTATGCACAGTGATGATTGAGAGTCTCCTGATCTACATTCAACAGATGCTGCTGAGATCTGAAGAGGACCAGACCTCTCATTAGCAGCAAGTCTCCAGAATTAGAACTTAAATCCAGAATAACTGCCTCCATGTTCATCATCTCGCTCCCCTGCACTTTGACAGCCGAAGAAGAGGACCTGGGAGGATATGACCACAGGATGCATCAGTCCCCTCAGCATGGTTCTGACAAATTAGAAGCTCACACATTAGGGGGGAGGTGACTGTATATTCAGCAAACTAACATGGTACAGTGAGCACTATATGGGAGCAGAGCACTGGGCATTCAGACCAGGACTAGTGGGGGAGCATTAATTATTTGCAGGGCTAATAAATCCCAGGAAATATTCATTAACAAAGTATCTAGTCACTGACTAAATTGGCTGGTTTCTCAACATAGTCTGGTTCATTGTAACTTAATATAGCGAACTCTTTGTTCATAGACCTTAATCTGTTGCCAAAAATGTTTGTACCTTATGTTCCCACTTCACAAGGATTTCTGGACAAAGCTGTGCACCCACATCCTCCTAATGAACTGAGTGTCCAACAGAACAAAGATTTTTGGTCTCCTTATAAAGGACCTCTCTGTCCAGGAACATCCCTAATGAGGTATGGAAAGGCACTTGCTACCCAGACACAGACATTCCGCTGGTGTGATAACCGCAGACGGAAATTTTCTCTGCCTCCTGGAAACGAAGCCAAGCTTTCTCCTCTCGGGAGCCATGAGGATTGCTGTCTTCCTCTGTACCATTCTTTTCTCTATGAGCCAAGTTCCACCAGGTAACCAAATCAACTCCGCAGAAGCCATGGTAAGGGCAAAGTGCCTGGACCTCTTGGGGATCCAGTGCTTAGAGCAGAAGTCTGCCACCTGTGCCCTGAGGAGGGTCTCATAACAAACTTGGGAGACCTGTTGGCTGAGAGCCCTCAGCCACTCACCTTCAGTCATGTCTCTTTAGCTCTCCATAGCCACTCTCAGATGAAATGAAATTGAGGGTGTTTCAAGTGCTTGAAACCTTATCTGCTCCATTTCTAAAAATAAAATGAATTAGGCAAATTTAATAACAGTTTCTAGACCTAAATAACAAACAAAACAAAAAAATGGTGTGCTATCCTACTAAACTTGACCTCCTAAACTCCTCCACTTACTTTCAGCAAAAGATCTGCAGATGCCGAGTTACCCTAAGATGCTGGCATGAGAGTTACACTAGAGCTGTAGGGCCCCAGAAAGGGATTAGTGAGGAGGGGCTAGTATCTGAAAGGTGTACTGTGCATCTGAGAATTCTCCAACTTGTGCCTCCATAATGTTGGTCCCCTGGGCTTGGCTGTGCCTAGTGATTCTCCATCTCCACCCTTGGTTTTTCCTCTTTCTCTTCAACATCTAGTCTTCTGAAGTAGAAGTTAAACAAAGAGATCAGAGACAACACTGTACTAAAGTGTATCTTCCCACACTCAGCATGCACAGGTGTATTCCAGGTGTGAGGCATATGTGGGCATCTCCTTGCTTTCACTCAAGGAGATGACCAGACACCCAAGATATATCAGGAAATGTCCTACAACTCCTGGACATTTGTAGACTTCTGCATGTGTAGATCCAAAGAGGAATAAGCAATTCTTTGGTCTACATCTAGTGGAATATCTTATCTTTTCCTGAGAATTCGGGCTCTCAAGAGTCAGGAAGGAGTATCCAGGTAGTCAGACATGTGGAAATGTGAACAATCCTCTTATATTTTAAGGAAGTGTTGGTTGCTATGCTTTCTGTTGCTTGAAAAAGGAAACCTCCCCAATTTTTCAATAGAAAATATACTGGGGTGGGGGGCATGCCTATTCTTGCTGAATCCAGACTTGCCTGTCTAAATCTGTTTTTAAAGGAATATTTACTGTGAACAGGTAGATAGTACTTTAGGTTAGGGGGTTGTGGTGCAGCTTGTGTGGCAAATTTCAACTCAATTTTAGAACTACTCTGGAGGAAGTAGATGGGGAGATGGATGTGGGAAAACAGTTCCATTTCTCAAGTATCTACTAATTAAGCATCTCTGTGCACCCTTACTAGGAAGCAGCATATGAGGGGAAAATGATGTGATGGCCCTTTACTTTCACAAAGTCATGGACCATCCACCTTCATTTCCAGGTAACAGACAAGCCCCAAACACAGCATTAGCATATGGTGGAGGAGAGGTTTCCTACATGGGACCCATGAGAAAACAACTAAAAGAAAGGCAAATCAAGAACAATGAGATATTTGAGAGCCCAGATCCTGAGCCTTAGGGGACCCAACTGGGAGTTAGAACCCTGGCATCTGTTTAGTACTAAGAGTGCTTGAGTCTCTCTGTCCATGTTTTCCATCTGACTCTCTCCCTCAGTGACAGTCTGCATGTGTGTCCATGTGTGTCTCTATATGTGTGGAGTGTGCTGATTACCCCATAATCTACAAGTATAAGGCAATGAATGGCCAAAAAAGTAAGAAAAATACCCTAAATGTGACCTTGCTTCTTACACAGGTAACAGTGGGTCATATTTTTATAGAACTCCTTTGTGATTTAAAAGGAAATGTTCAGTTGTCAATTGCCACAAACTACACATCTTCCTCCAAGATGTGTGCCATCAAAGTGACAACAAATGTCTGTACCAACATGCTAAAGGATAGAAAATAGCTCTGCATTAACCAAGTATTGCATAGCCATTCGCTGAATGCCTATGATGTGCTGAAATTTGAGCTGGCCTCTGGGATATACATACAGAAAAGAGTAAGGTGTTCATCACTCAGCAGTGGGGTTGGGTAGAGACAGGACAGCAGAGTAGAATGCAAATTGTGCCCCAATAGAGGGATGTCCCAGAGTGACTTCTAACATGTCACAGGATATGCCAGTGTTTCATCTTCTCATATAATAACCTCAGGTGACCTTCTAGTGGCAACAAGCTGCCGGAAACCAATCATTGTCTTACTAATAGAAAGAGGCTGGTCAACCTTGAAGCTCTGAAAGGTCAGAGCCAACCACACCCTATCTAATTGAGACAATAATAACTGAGGCAATTTCTCCATCTTGTAAGCATGTGAATCCTTTCTGATATGATAATCCGCTTATTACCTGCCTAAGGGCTATGGGTGTTTCCCAAAGCTGCTTAAGGGTACTGGGTGTTTCCCAAAGCTGATTAAGGGTAATGGGTGTATCCCATAGCAGCCTCAATAAAAGGGATAGCAAGGCCAGAGCCTAGAGAGTCTTCCTACTAGAGGTTGACTCCCACCTGGCCCCCCACTTGTCCCAAATTAACTCTTTTTAGTTTCTCTCTCTTCATTTTAGTGTGTGGCCACATCCAGAAACTGGACCCTGAGTGGGCCCTAATCATGTGGGTCGTGTTAAGGGTTCCCACAACAAGCCAATGTCATTTGGGCCCATCTATATAGTAGTAGAACTGGTTGCAGATAGAAGGAAGAGTTGTACAGCCCAGGGAATAAAAAACTCCGATTCCAAGTGATTTCTGCAGTGCTCAACAATGACAATGGTTGATTTAAAAAACAACATACCCTTAAGTTATTACTGAATTCATCTAGATGTTGCATACTTGATCTTCATAGCCATTAACTGATTGCTTTGTGAACATTGAAGAGTTAAATTCAATGTATTGCATCTGAGTTTCAAGAGGCATTTTCTGGATGGATATAATGCTCTATAATGATTAGAAGCTATTTAAGAATTGGCCTTTGGTTCCAGAAAAAAAGAGACGTAGGCATGCTGGCTTTGATACCTCTTACTATCATTAGCAGTCCAGGGCTGATTTAAAATGAAACCCAACCTTCACATCAGCATGAGAGCTACTTGGGAGTGAGAAGGGCTAGGAGAAGCTGGTGCATCTGCCTAGCACTTCCAGTGGGGTGAAGTTCCCCAGCCTGGCCTGTTGTTACTTAGACACACCCAGCATTTCCACATTCCCCCCAAATGCCAAGAATCCCAATCTTTGTGTGAAAGCGAATTTTTAAGTGTTGGCTTTAGGAATCAAAAACAGCAACAACAATCCACATGGTATTATATCCAGACATGCTTCCCATCCATGTGATTCAATAGACATTCAGGGAGACAAATCAATAGTTACAATAACCCTCTTCTCTATGCAGCCAGGGGCAAATTCAAGGAGATCTGTGAGCGTCCAAATGGCGTCTGCCAAGAATTCTGCCTCGAAACAGAAATCCATGCTGGGAGATGTCTAAATGGCAAGATGTGCTGCCTGCCCTTGGGGAAGCAACCACAGATCGACCCAACGACACCCCCTTTGTACTGAGGCCTCTCAGAGGGTCTTGCTTGTTTGGTTGTTTCATTCTCTGGTTCTCCACCTCCATCTTCCATGCTCTGACTTGTCTTTCACAGGGGTTCTCGCTGAGTTCTCAATAAATAATAAAGAAGCACCTGCAAACCCAAAGCCACTGTGTATACCCATGTGCTCTATTTTGCTGCATTGCTGTCGGGTTGCATCTTTCTGTCCGGTCTTCAGGTCTTCATGAGCACCTGGTTGAGCTCCAGGCTTCATGGGGACACTTTCATTCGCCCCACTCTTTCTGCCCAGCCCCGGAATCTTCAGCCTTCACCGGGGTGGCTGCTTTTGCCTTGGGAAGATGCTCAACCTTGTTCCATGGGGCTCTGTCCCTGATGAAGGGCAGCCAACAGGTACCCTGCAGTCAGACACTCAGTGATCCATCATCAGAATCCTGCACCAGGGACAGAATCATAGCTGAGAAAGCACCCTGTCCTCATGCTTCCCAGAGGCAGTGAGCACTCAGGGACTCTCCATGTGCTCCTGGCTGAGACTGGATTCCTTGGGTCCACCTTCCACCAGGCTTCATCACTAAACTTCCCTCCCCCTGGGAGCCAGGGCCTCAGCTTCCTCTGCACAACCTGAAAATGACCACAGAGCTTGAGGCACAACAAGGTGTTCTGTAGGTCAGAAGTCTGACCTATAGCTCAGGGCTAAATTAAGGCTAAGTGGTCAGAGCTGTATCCCTTTCTGGAGACTCCTTCCTCCACATTCTTGACATTAATGGGGAGTTGCTGCTTTTCATCAGCAGCCAGTGATGGGCATCCCTCCTTCTCACCTCCTAACACTCCCACCTCTGCTCCCCTTTGGGACTCCTGTGATGCCATCAGCCCATCTGGGTAAGCTGTACCTGCTTTAAGGTAACGTGATTGGCAACTTTAACTCCACCTTCAACTCCTTGGCTGTGTCAGGTGACATAGTCAAAGTTCCAGGGATGAGAATATGTCCTTCTTTGCCAGAGGAGGTGTGACACTATTTTACCGACAATAGCAAGTGAAGGTTTTCCCCACACATCAGCTACCCGTTTGTTCTACTTAGAGATGGTTTTAGTTACTTTGTGTAGAGAAACCATCCTTGTTAGAGTTTTCTTTTGGGTGAAAAGTCACAGAGCCTCCTTTGGTCCTGGGAAGAAGATAGAATCAATGAATATTTTTTTCTTCTGTCTCCAGAAGTTAGCCATCTTTTAACTGAGAGTTAGTGCCTTTGACCACCATCTCTCTAATTCCTACCACCCCCACCCTCATCCACCCCCTGCTCTCCTCTCTCTTACCATGGGTGCCACTGTTTTAGACCCTGCATGCATGATCACATAGTATTTGTCTTTCTGGGTCTGACTTAGTTCACCTAGTATAATGTAAAGTATGGCTTAGGGAATCTCTCTATATAAAACACTAATAGATTGAACGACATAACAACTAAACAATCAGTTGCTACGACATGCACTGACCATTGGGGGGTGCCTGCGGAACATGGTGGGTATCGGCAGCAGAGTGTGGAACATAGTGGGTGTTGGCTGTGGTGGGATGGCAGAGCAGGTGAGCAGGGGTACCAGACCAAGGCGGTGCCCTGGTCACTTTCATTGGGTCACTTCTTGGTGGTTACTGAAAATTCTTTGCTCCTGTGTGCCATGGTCCTGCCCAGCACTCACACCTGCTTCCAGTGCTGGCCTTGATCACTTGGTGCTGAGGGGCAATCAGGGCAGCAGCCACTGCTCGCACTCACTGCTGGTGCCAGTCTCAATCACTCCGCACTGTGAGCAGGTGCAAGTGGGGCCAGCACCATCAGAGTGTGGGAGTGGCAGTGGTGGGAGTGGGGCTGCTGGTGGGAGGGATCAGGTGGGGTCACCAAGGATGGGTTGAGACTCTCTCTGTTCCCACCGAAACCTCAGGGCCCACAGTTCCTTTCAAGGTGCACAAATTCATGCACTGGTCCCCTAGTATAGTCCATAATACTGTAAAACTATGGATGATGCCAGACTCACAGGGGGTAGGGTGTCACTTGTAACATTATATAAATGCCTAATAATCCTGCTGTGCATATGAAACTAATATAATATTGTATGTCAACTGTATTTGAAAAATTAGAAAAAAAGGAAAAACTAAAAAAAAGATAATTTGCTATATCCCTTCAGCCAGAACATGAGTAACCCTAGCTTCCACCCCCATAACTTCCCTGTACCTCTGTGGCCTGGAGAAGTTCCAATCATGCAGAAAACCTACATCGTTCTCTCTCTCAGTCCCAAATGTAAATCAACAGGGACTATTTCTGAGACAGGAAGCATCTGGTCTGGCTTGGCTCCTTATCCATGTATATAACCCAAATTTTCCCCAGGTTCATTCAAAGTCAACTGCAACCCAATGGCCCTAGAGCCAAACTTAAGCTCTAAAAATTGTCCAAAAAAACTAGAAACAAACAAAGGAACTCTGCAGGAGGATTTAGATTCTGAAAACCACAGTTCTCAACTGGAGGTGTTTTTGCTCCAGCACCTAATTGGAATTGTCTGGAGCCACTTTTGGTTGTGACAACCAGAAGGATGCCATTGGCATCTCTGGGTTGAGGCCAGGGATGCTACCAACCACTCTACGATGTTCAAGCTCTGGGCAGGACCATGGTATGCAGGAACAAAGAATTTTCAGTAAAATCATCCCCCCATGACCTCCAGGCACAATTATCTGCTCCAGGTGTCCAGTACTGATGTCAGAAAACTCTGCTCCAAGCTGTGACCCACAAGAAGAATCAGAAAGGGACAAATGCTTGGCCTCAAGGGCATCTCTCCAAGGAAACCCATGTCACCTCTGCACCCCTCCTCCTGCATCTATGCCCCAAATGTTTCACCTTATCTCAGGGACAGGCCGCATCTGACAGTCACTCTTGGACATTCCAGCATCACAGTTGAAGCTGTCATTCTTACATACTGTTTCTCTCTTGTTTTTGCTTCTCCCCCCTTTTTCAGGGCTTAACACACGTCTGGGCCAATTAGCATCAGATCCAGCTGCCTAAGAGAATCTGACTTAGTTATTCTCTAGTCCAGACCAACTCACAAAACAGTTTCCATGGGTTACTTCAAACCTGCCAAAGAAATCACAAATGAGCTTGCAACCTGCTCACGTAGAACATTTGCATGTCAAAAATAATTAAGACCAAGAAAAACACTGCTTCCACTTTGTCACTTTGTCCTTCTTCTACACTATGCTCCTTGATGACATGGGGACCAGGACCCTGCATTTATTTCCCAGACTCCTTTGCGGAGTGGCTGGGAGAGCTTGAATTCTGGAGATGAGGGAAGGGCCTTCCTTCTTCATTTTTATTCCTGTCACCATTGTCACAGCAGTGACTTCTCACTACAGTCACCACAGTCGGCTCCTGTCCACCTTCTCATGGTGCTCATCTTATGTCTTCTGAAAGGTCTCTTCTCAGAGCGTCAGAGGCACCGATGACAGTTGGGAAGGTGGCCTCCCCGGGGAGCCCTCCCAGACAGCATGGAAGTCTGGATGCTGACACCAGCTGTTATCTCCAGGTTACCTCCGCACTCCCTACCTCTAACCCTAAACTCAGCGCCTGTGCAACAATCATGACTTAAATCCCCATTGTTCTGACCAATCCAGCTGATACCCCTCTGCTTCTCCTATGGCTGCTGCTTACAGAATGACTACATCATACCACCATGTGTAGGACACACCAGTTCTAGTTGCCCATTGAACAT